>CM037853.1:65365144-65395903 GCA_021234595.1 Delia radicum
ACCGCTTTCAAAACGTGTTCTGATGATGGGAACCTAGAAAATTCCCGAAATAGATCTATCAACACATTCCTGAAAGGGTCAAATAATAAATTTGAAAACAAAAACTCTATAGATTATTTGTTAGGACAATATCCTAATGAAGAAATATAGAGTATATGGCCTCGAACTTGAATAATTTTCATTTTCATTGCACAATTAAAGGTCGAAAAAACATAATTTTTATTTTTAATAAAAATTATAACAAACTTGTGAAAAAAAGGCAGAGTACCGCCTAGTTTACTTCCCCTGTTTTGTTTACAACTTAACAAAACATAAAAGGGAAAGAGACAAAAACGTGTATTGAATATTTACCAAAGGTAGACATACACACAAACAAGTTTTCAATTTATTTTTGATCAATGGTTATAATCTTTAACTTCAAAATCATATGTATATTAGTTCTCATGTAGTGAGTGAACTAGTTCATATGAATCCTTGATGTTTGACATGGGATTGTTACCGCTTTCAAAACGTGTTCTGATGATGGGAACCTAGAAAATTCCCGAAATAGATCTATCAACACATTCCTGAAAGGGTCAAATAATAAATTTGAAAACAAAAACTCTATAGATTATTTGTTAGGACAATATCCTAATGAAGAAATATAGAGTATATGGCCTCGAACTTGAATAATTTTCATTTTCATTGCACAATTAAAGGTCGAAAAAACATAATTTTTATTTTTAATAAAAATTATAACAAACTTGTGAAAAAAGGCAGAGTACCGCCTAGTTTACTTCCCCTGTTTTGTTTACAAACTTAACAAAACATAAAAGGGAAAGAGACAAAAACGTGTATTGAATATTTACCAAAGGTAGACATACACACAAACAAGTTTTCAATTTATTTTTGATCAATGGTTATAATCTTTAACTTCAAAATCATATGTATATTAGTTCTCATGTAGTGAGTGAACTAGTTCATATGAATGCTTGATGTTTGACATGGGATTGTTACCGCTTTCAAAACGTGTTCTGATGATGGGAACCTAGAAAATTCCCGAAATAGATCTATCAACACATTCCTGAAAGGGTCAAATAATAAATTTGAAAACAAAAACTCTATAGATTATTTGTTAGGACAATATCCTAATGAAGAAATATAGAGTATATGGCCTCGAACTTGAATAATTTTCATTTTCATTGCACAATTAAAGGTCGAAAAAACATAATTTTTATTTTTAATAAAAATTATAACAAACTTGTGAAAAAAGGCAGAGTACCGCCTAGTTTACTTCCCCTGTTTTGTTTACAAACTTAACAAAACATAAAAGGGAAAGAGACAAAAACGTGTATTGAATATTTACCAAAGGTAGACATACACACAAACAAGTTTTCAATTTATTTTTTGATCAATGGTTATAATCTTTAACTTCAAAATCATATGTATATTAGTTCTCATGTAGTGAGTGAACTAGTTCATATGAATGCTTGATGTTTGACATGGGATTGTTACCGCTTTCAAAACGTGTTCTGATGATGGGAACCTAGAAAATTCCCGAAATAGATCTATCAACACATTCCTGAAAGGGTCAAATAATAAATTTGAAAACAAAAACTCTATAGATTATTTGTTAGGACAATATCCTAATGAAGAAATATAGAGTATATGGCCTCGAACTTGAATAATTTTCATTTTCATTAAATGTATTTTATTTATATCCTCTACAATAGCGGTCCCTCCAACTTTTTCTTCACGTACCCCTTAAAGCATTTCTACTGTTTCACGTACCCCCCAAAACCAATATGCAAAAGTAACAAAATTATATTTTTTATTATTAAAAAAACAATGCAAAAACCAAATGCAGTAAAACCCAATTAAGATGAACTCGTAGGGACCAAAAAAATGAATTCGTTGTAAGCAAGTTTTATTATATATAGAAGCAAAATTTGTTTTACATTTTTTTTGTTTGTCAACGAAATATTACAAATTTGTTTTAACTTGTTTTCAAATATGTTTTGTGGAAATTCTTTCATTTGATTTCACAAATGAAGAGATTTTGATGCATTTGCAAAAAAAAAAAATTCGGTAAAATATGTTTAAATTCGAAGAAATTTTAAAAAATTTGGCAAGTTTCTAAGAATTCAAATGGCTGCCTCGGCTGGACATGCAGTAGCCTACACGATCGGTCCAATTTTTAAGCACATTATCGATTGTGTGCAGCTGTATTTCACCAATGGCTTCGCGAATATTGTCCTTTAAAGTGTCAATTGTCTCTGGCTTGTTGGCGTAACACTTGTCTTTGACGGCACCCCACAAATAATAGTCCAACGGTGTCAAATCGCAGCTCCAAGGTGGCCAAACGATATCAGCTCTGCGGCTGATAATGCGATCTTCAAAAACAGGGCGCAAAACATCGAGTGTAGCTTCGGCTGTGTGGCACGTAGCGCCGTCCTGTTGAAACCAAATGTTGCCAATATCCTCCCATTCAATTTTTGTGAACAAAAATTCGTTCAACATGGCCCGATAACGATCGCCATTGACTGTAACGGCCACTCATTGCTCACATTCTGCAACATTACCATGATTTTCAAAGTAATGTCGCAATATTTCCCAGCATTGTTCAAGCGTATACACAACCATATTCGTTCAGCGGAAGGATAAAACTAATTATCTTTCAAATCAGACATGAGCTAAGTGTTACCATTCAGGAAATAAGCACTAATTAAAAAAAAAAAAACGTTAGATGACTGTCGCTGGAGTTGTTACCAAAACTTTTGGACTTTCAAATTAGTTCATAATAATCGATGTTTTATCGAAACAGAGTTCGTCTTAAACGAGTTTACTGCTCGAGACTTCTAAAAGAGTCATTAAAAACACAAAAATGGGAGGAATAAAAAATTAAAAAAAAAAATAATATTTGAGTCACAGAATTTTGTTTGGAGTTTTAGGGTTAAAAAAGAAGAGCTACTTTTATACAAAATTTTAATTTTCAGTCTTTGACAGTCTTAAGACCAATTTAAAGAATGAAAGTCACAACTTTTTGCAAAAAACAATAATATAATTCAAATGGCGAAAGATATTGTAAATTTTTAAAAAATAGTTTTAAACATTGATTTTGTCGAAACTCTTCGCGGACTTCCTGGAATACCCCTACGGAACAATGGGTGTTTGCGGCCCCCATTTGGAAAGCGTTACTCTATAATGTAAATTTGTTGCTCCTTGTTTTACCAAAACAACGCACACTTTTAAAGAAATGTTATTTGCAAACTTTTTTGTATGTCATCATTGTCCTTGTGCATTCGTTATACATATTTAACTTTAATGGATGGTGGGTGATGTGTTATTTGATACATAAATACATACATAAGTATAAAAGATCTCAGATGTAAAGGTATGCATTTTTTGGTACATGTGGCAGTGCTTTAAATTTGTTATGGTTTTTTATTTTTAATTCTTCATAAGAGTTATAGCACTGAAAATATTTGTACATTTAAAACCGTTTAGTTATTCTCCATTAAATTTTATTGGTAATCTCGTAAGTTTATTAGTTTAACGTTTTTATCTCTGTATGTAATTTTTAAAAACTTTAGGAAGAATAATGCTAACATTAGAAAAAAGGGAACACAATTAAAGGAAATACTGTTAATTTATTTTTATGCAGTGCCGTCTAACAGGTGTGTGGTGCACTCTAAAATAATGCATGTAAAATAACTACTATTATCTGAGAAACTTTTCAAGTAAAATTACATAAAATGCTTGAATTTACACAAATTGTGTTTGAAAACATATAGAAACATGTACCAACGATTTTGTACACATTCTTTGTATACCAAAGAGTATATACAAATAGAGAAACTACACTTCCCACGCCTCTCAGCAACAAAATACTGAAAAACTGATTACAACATGTTGATACAAAATTGTTGCTTAAAACACTCACTTCTATTTTGCCTATATTCTGTTATTTTCGAATAATTTTCTGAGCTCACATGGGATTGATGAGGACTTTCAAATTTTTATTTTTTAGGTTAAATTCAAGGTCCCCACCAAAATTTGGCTCTGTCTAAATTTTTGTTATTTCAATTGTCTAAATTAACCGGACTAATAGTTTTGATTTCATAAATACGGTTGCCAGATCAGACAGTTTATACACTAAGTCATACAAAAAGATTCTCATAGAGTTTGTTATTCCTATTGCATGTTATATCTCGGTTTGAGTTAAGCCAATTGTCTTTTTCTGTTGCAGTCAAATGAAGACTTGGGTGATACCAATAATGCAATTGTATTGTCTATCATCAAACTTTTTGAAAAGCAAACAAATAAATCTAACATGACAGTGTCATATTATATTTTTGGACTTGAGGTAGGACAATATTCGGACTTTCATATGGGACTATGGAAATTCCGAAAAAAACATATTTTGTATGCGCCCGGTAGGCTAGTTGATAGCGTGCTGGTTTGATAGCGTGCAGGGGTTGTGCGTTCACTTCCCACCAGAGGCACTTGTCTGTTTTAGCTACAATGCGCCGAAAGCCATAGTAGGTTGTGCTCGGTTAGGGTAGTAGTACATTATTTGTAATTATATGATTATTAATTGATAAATAAAATAAAAAAAAAGCTTATACAAATTTGTTATAATTTTTATTAAAAATAAAAATTATGTTTTTTTCGACCTTTAATTGTGAATTTTGATCAATGGTTATAATCTTTAACTTCAAACTCATATATATATTAGTTCCCATGTAGTGAGTAAACTAGTTCATATGAATGTTTGATGTTTGGCATGGGATTGTTTCCGCTTTCAAAAACGTGTTCTGATGATGGGAACCTAGCAAATTCCCGAAATAGGTCTATCAACACATTCCTGAAAGGGTAAACTAATAAATTTGAAAACAAAAAAACTCTACAGATTATTTGTTAGGACAATATCCTAATGAAGAAATATAGAGTATGGCCTCGAACTTGAATAATTTTCTTTAGTTAGTCTCTTTACAGGAAGAAGAAGAAGAAAAACATTTTTATTGAAAAATTTTACGGACACATAAATTGACACATAAATTAACCACTGACGAGTCCCAGGAGGGGGACGAAACTGCGGCAGTCTGGTGTATCCCTACCAGACTGCCGCAGTTTCGTCCCCCTCCTGGGACTCGTCAGTGGTTAATTTATGTGTCAATTGAACAAAGCATTTTATATTGTGAATTTTGCTCTATATGAAAAACTTTTTATTTTTTGGTGTCGTACTGTGATTTGAACTCACGATCTTAGCATCAAGCTATGCATCGTAAACTCACCTCTTAACGAGTTGAGCCACGGTCGACACAGCGTTGACTGCGACCAAATTGGAGTTTGGTCACACTACGTACACTCAAGTATTATTTCGATCAGAAGAGACAGAATTAGCTAATACCAATGCACAATTCATTTCTCAACTAGAATGCTTTTTCTTCTTAATCCTATCTCTTTTTCACAAGTAATTTTCATTTTCATTTTCAATATTATACAATTTTAATTTTCGGTTCAACACTGACTTAGTTACAAATATTTTAATCCTTAGAGTCTTGAAAAAGCGTTTGTATCGATAAATTCAGATTTTGAAGGAGTATTAAATATTCTGAAAATTGAAAAGTGATTTACTCAACCAGGCTTACAAACTTCAATAGGTCATTTTAAAAGTATATTAAACTTGTTCTAATTTGTAACACAGTGTTATGAAAGAAAAAATAATTAACAACTAGGTTATAGTTTAATTTTTAGTAATTTTAAAACTTGGTCAACTTGGCCCGGACAGAAAAATTAAATAAACTTTGATTGCTTGGTGTAGAAATATTCTGAGTGTATTTAGAAAGTCAAAACAATTAGAAAACTTATAGTAGAAGTCTTTAAAAACCAAGTCGAATATTGTAGAGTAATAATATTAAAGCAACTACTCGTATCACCCAAGCGTATGAGTGATATTATTAGATAATAAATATTACTTATACGCGACGGTGCACAGTAGCGTGTTTTCAAAAATAAAAAAGGAGTCATAAGCCCAATCCACATAAAAATTGGGGATGAATATTGTCATTTTAGACACCCCGTGGTGATTACTATGACACAAAAGGTGACCATCTCGCATATAGAAAGTATTGCTACATTTGCTTGCTACTTTGGCAAATGTGAACCGATATGAAATAAATTTGGCAGTGATAATCTCATACACAAGATATATAAAATACATGCGTATGGTGGTAAGAAATATCTTCTATAACTTAAAAGATATTTGATGTCAAAAATTAAAATGTTAATTTATTGCCTAAATTTTTTTTTAATTATTTCAAATAGTTTAGCGGTGAAAAATGCTTAAAATCAATGTTTTAAAAAACTCTTAAAAATCGGCAATTTTCTACGAAAATGTACCTTAATTCATTTACGTTTTTCTCAGAACTTCGTTAATAATTATAATTATTTTTTAACCGTTTCTAAAAACATTGACTTTAAGATATTCTGTGAATGTAATTTTATTTATTTCTGGACATGGTGTCTACACCCAGCATTGATCGAATATGGTCAATTTTGAAGCGTAAATTTGACTTTGCAAGTGTGCCCACCATTTTGCCTGTGGATTTTGATTTTTTTTTTTAATTTTAAATAAAAAGTCAATATATTTTGAACAACCTCTCAAAAAAAAAAAAAGAAATCTGATCCCATGCATAATTCAGAGCTAAAGAGCAGATTTTTGTGAAAAGATAATTTTTTTTTTATACTATTCTTTATCTTTAAAAAATCATATTTAAAATATATTTTGTAAACTTATCTTTATTGTTTTAAATTAACGACACTTTGGGCAATCAAAATTGTCAAAATAATTTCAATATCTTTAATAGACAAAAACGTATTTAACTTCAAAATTTTAAAAGTTAGTTAGAGAAAATTTTTTTTTTATACTTTTCTTGTTTGTATATGGTGTGTGCAGCAAATTTGTGTAAAATGTTACGGAGAACATTTTTGTAGAATATGCTAACCCTTTAACTCCTCAATGTAAGGGTCTTTTTTGTCCTTCTTTTAAAAAAGAGCAAAAAACACCATTAAAACAGGGATTTAATGGGTTAAAATGTTCCGCAAAAATATACGCTGTGAAATTTTACTACACAAATGTTCTACGTAACATTGTACATAAATTTGCTGAAGACACCATATAATTTAAACGTAAGCTTTACTCGATTTTCTATGCCGATTGACAATACAAAAATTGCATTTGGGGGAAACCCCTAAAATGAAACCCAGATGTAAACTTTCAAAACGCCGATACACGTGACTTTTGTTTTTGTCTCTTTTATCAAAATTTATAGGTCAGACCTTGTAATTTAAAAAAAAAAAATATTTTGTTTTACAGTGTTATTTTTCTCACAATTATCATACTAAAAATAGCTAGCCCTATTCCGATAAACTTTTCTTTTTGACAAAACATACCATTTTTGAAATCTTAAATCGAATGAAAATATAAAATAACAAATTTGCTACAATTACAAATACAAAGTATATATATTTTAAGTGTTTTATTGGGAATGATAAGGTTATGAAAAAATCTTAAATAATAACCATAACCGTATGTAGGCATGATAGATTTTGTTTTTTAGCATTGTATTGATATATTGTTAGTATATAAAAACTTTTATGACTTTTGACCACAAAAAACAAAAGTTCTAAACAGTTTGCTCTATACATCTTTAAAACTATTTACTCATCTCCGTTCTTATCCTTTTGTCTATACACCAATCCCTCAATTTACACGATACATTCGTTTCTAAAAATAGTGTAAATCTAATTAGAAATTTTGTGTATGGAAGATCGTGTAAATCGAAAAAAAAAATCATTATTTTATTATATTTTATATATTTTAACGCAATCTATTATACATAATGTTAAACTGTTAAAGCAAATGTAAACAATACAGCAAATTAACAAAAAAAAAATAATAACTAATTACTTTGTATTTCCTTCAAAGAGTTTAAAAAATAAATAGATTGCTATACTCTCACTTACTGAGAAAAAATAAATTACTTTTTTTTAAAAGAAGCAACACTTAGGAAATACTTCCTATTTATTTATGTATTGCTTTCTTTGGAAAAGGGTTAGGGGAGATATTAAGGTTGGGAAAAAATGAATTGCTTCAAACATGACAGTTTAAAAAACTACCTGAATTGGATTTAGTTCAAGGACTACATAATGTGTGATTGTTCTTATATATAATAACACTCAAAACAAATAGCCTTTAAAGTCAGCACACGCAGAGAAAAAATATGGTTGCAGTACGATTGCGGCCACAAAACTATGTTTCCCACAGACATAAATGGTTGTTTCAATTAAATTATTGTTGTATTAATCATGTTCCACCAACAATATGGTTGCCTTCATCATGTTCTAGTAAAAATTTCTCTTTCTTTTCAGTTATCATAATATAGTATTGACTACAATCACAATATAGCATTTATTATCATATTTACCATATTATAGTTGCGCCAACTATAAGATTTTTTTTATGAGCGTCTTCGCTCTTATATTTCCATTCTTGTTTGAGATTTTGTGAAAAAAGTTGAGAGAAACAGTCAGCCACAATAAGTTGAATAATATTAAACAAAAATACATTAAAAAAAGACAAAAACGTAGCGGTGTTAATTGTAACGCTGATTTGATTTACGGAAGAAGGAATAAGTTTGTAGTCTCAACCCGGTCTACCCTGGAAGTCTAGGCAAAAGTTTAATTGCCGCGCACCCCTTATTATTATTTTTATTATATGGACTTAAAAGTGTTATAAATTAAGTATAAATTGATAAAAAAAAGTTCTTTATTTTGTAATTTGTTTTGTTAATACGTAAAAAAATATCGTTAAAAAAAAAATATGCAAGAAAAATTTAAACAAAATGCACATGCTTTCAAGTCTGTAGTACGAAATAATCATAATATGTTTGCAATAATCATAATATCTTAATAAATGATGACGAAATTCTTGTCCATGAGAATATTATGATAACTAGGACTATACTATGGTTATAATACAATTGTTATGATTGCTGCAAACATGGTTTGATCATTATAAACACACAGAGAAAAATTTAGCTATTTGCCAACTGAAATTCAGTTATTACGACTCAAATTCGGTTATTGCTAATTTCAGACGGTTGGAACAACTTAACATTAGTTTTTACAACAAAGTTCGGTTAATTCAACTGAATTCTAGTTGCAACATCAAATATATTCAGAAATCTAATGTAAATATTGTTGTAGTAACTGAATTTATAATGTATTGTGAAATTGTATTCTTAACAATATTTTTATGCGTGGTTATGCTGTAATCAGATATATAGCTTGTATTGTTGGCATAATTAAATTATTTTAAGCCTAAGTTTATTTAAATTTGAGAATTATTAAATAAATATACTACTAAAAAACTTGCATATATTTTAAATGCAGCTTCAAAAGAATGCTGGGAGAATTCTGTAAGGCTCATATTGTGATAAATCGTAAAAATTTCCAGAACCATAACATGGTAATATTGGGATCTATTTGTAATCATAATAAGGAAACTAATTATCATATTATGATACAAAAGCAGATAAGAGTATGGTTGCCACAACCATAGCAACATGGTTGCCGCAATCATAAATCCAAAAAATGTATGATGCTCTTCGAGTATGGTCCCTCAACAATGTTTTTCTTTGCAAGCAGCATTTTCGCTTTGAGGAACCTTGCAGAAAAATTGCTAATATCAGCAAAAATGTTGATGAATTTATAAATTTTTTTACAGACTTTTTTTAGTACACCTCTAACAACGATATCTGAAACAGTTTCTGGTAAGCAAAAAAATTGATTAACACGAATCTCTTTTGCATGTTTGTTTGTTTTTGGAGTTTTAATAAATTTGAATTCAATTACATACTCACAACCGAATTGTAAACCAATTCGGTTGTTACAGCCGAATTGAAGCGTAATTCGGTTGCTGCAACCGTAGAATACGGTTGTGACAACAAAAAACAGTAATTGTAGCATTATTATGTTGCTGCAAACTGTTTTGGAAATTAAGTCCACTGCTACAACCCCAAAATTCAGTTGCGAAGACCAAATTCGGTTTTCCCAACCGCATTCTCGGATGATACAACCTCGTTCTAATAAAAGTATCATGTAAATCGAGGGATAGGTGCACACATAAAACTAATATTTGTAAAGCATGGGCTTAGTTTATGAGTTTTGCAGCCTACACGCTATACAAAGGCATTTCGTTAACGAATATAAATTTGGAACACAAAACCCAATTCGTCTTGATATTGAATTATTGCCGAAAATTATTTGAATTTTTAACTTTTGTCTTTTGCATTGGTCTTTATAAATAACTAACTAACAATTACAAAAAACAAGCAGACTCGATGTTTACAAAAACAAAAACTGTAAATAATCGAACTTTGTCTACACAGAAAAAAATAATTCCTACATGTAGTGAATATTTTCATAAACTGTAGGATGGGGATTTGATTAGGATTTGTTGGCCCAAGGTAAATTTTTTATGTATTTCGATTATTTTTTCTTAATGCCATTATAAAACAAACTATTTAATAAAATTCTGTTGAATTAACTGAACTTTGTTGTGAAAACTAATATAAAGTAGGGCCAACTGTCTCAAATTCTTACTTACCGACTGTGAGTCGGTAAGCATAATTGTCTGGGTGGAAGCATAATTTCTTAAATTGTATGAATTTGTTCCTACCTAGAATGCATTGAAATCAATGAAAGCAATTCATTCTATTTACGAAAAAATTTTGTTCTGTCTAGTGTTATTATTATATTCCGACCAAAGGTTGAGCTTGCACATATCGAACAAGTTTTCAATTTATTTTTTGATCAATGGTGATAATCTTTATTTAACTTAGAACTCATATGCTAGTTCTCATTTAGTTGGATAACTAGGTGATATGAATGTTTGATGTTTGCATGGGATTGTCACTTCTTTCAAAAAGTGTTCTGATGATGAGAACCTAGAAAATTCCCGAAATAGACCTATCAATACATTCCTGAAAGTCGTCAATTAATAAATTTGAAAACAAAAACTCTATAGATTATTTGTTAGGACAATACCCTAACAAACCGTACTTGAATAATTTTCATTTTTATTATATTCGAATAAAATTTAGTTTTAATAATGTGTTTAATTTGGCATGTGATTGCTGAAGAATTAAAAAAAAGGGAATGGACCATAAGTCCTGATCATATTTCAAACATAATGCATTCTTTTTTTCTGTTTCTATTTAAGGCAAATATTCTAAATGACATTTAATTCGGTGCTGACCAATTATACAAATATTTGTTTTGTTTTTTTTTGCGTTCCATTCTGTAAATTTTGGCGACAATAAGTTCTGAAACCACATACATTGTTTGTACTTGTAACAAAATATTACAACATGTTTTCAAAACTGGACCATTGAAAAAGAACAAAAAAAAAAATTGGATTCTAAAATAACAAAAAATGTAGCCTAAAAACACAAACACATATAAATATATATGTCAAAAACATTATCATCATCTTATAAAAGCAGACAGCCGTAGAAAATGTAAAAAAATATATACAAAAAATATTTAAAAAAAATTGCTCAACCTCAATGTTGAGAATAAATTTGAAATCCAATGATTCTCACAGACAAAAGAATAACACTATGCCATTCATACCATAATAATTTCACTGAATTGGAAGCAGCGTATTGTTATATTTTGTTGTTATTGTTGTGTGGGGAAAAGTAAAGCTATGTACATTAGGGTGGGTCGAAAAAAAGTTGAGCGAATCACCCATTAGGGTGGGTCGAAAAAAAATTGAGCGAATCAGCCAATATGGCAGACCTGGTAAAACTACGACAAGCGGGTTACTAAGTGACACGCTGCGTCATTTTGTGTGGCACACGGAGTTTTCTTAGTTATAGAAAAAAAAAATCTATTTTATTAGAAAACCACCAACAATTCTGTACCAGTAATAAATTTAGTTTTAAATATTTGTCATCGATACAAAAACGTCCCTCCGGGAAGTGTACTAGTCACTGGTATGGTCACGTGACTAGAACTTTGTGTGTATGAACCTGTCCTAGTTTCGGTTCTGTTATATTAAATTGACCGGTACTTTTAACATGGGCTTGTCAAAAGAGGTGACAATTGCCACCTTTGAAGCACTTTGTAACGTATCGAATAACTTGACGAAGGTAACCTATAACCGTACCGTCTGAAATGAATAAGCTACGGTACAAGTTAGTTAGGTAGTGTTAAAGTTCGATAATTTTAAGATTTATATGATAGGGCGCAGCCCGCTACGTTGTTAGCGTGCCTTAGACCTAGTTTTTTGGATGACTTGGCTTAATTCAAATAACTTGGCTTAATTCAAATAAAAACACTTTTCCCTTATTATCCCCATTTTTACCACGTCACTGAGCAAAATTGGGAAAAGTGAAATTTTAGAATGTTAGGACATATCCGAAAGAATACATGGTAAAAATTTCAGCCTTCTATCACAAAGGGTTTGGTCGGGCCGCTAAAGGGGAGACTTTTTTCCTTATTATCCCCCTTTTTACCACGTAACGTATTAAAATTGTAAAAAGTAAATTTTCCAAAGTTGGGACATATCAGAAAGAACACATGGTTAAAATTTCAGCTTTCTATCCCAAAGGGTTTGGTGACGCCACTGAGGGGGAGACTTTTCCCCTATTACCACGTTCCTGAGCAAAATTCCAAAAAGTAAAATTGCAGAAAGTTTGGTTATATCCGAATGAACATATGGTGAAAATTTCAGGTATCTATCCCAAAAGGGTTCGGTGAGGCCGCTAATGGGGAGACTTTTTCCCACTTTTATCCCCCCTTTTACCACGTTCCTGGGCAAAATTTTTAAAAATAAAAGTGCAGGAAATTTTGTCATGTTCCAAAGAATACATGGTGATACATGGTGAAAATTTCAGCTTTCTATCCCAAGGCTAAAGCACCATGTGTATACAATTTCAAATAATGAAATAGTGGGCGTAAAAGTTGGCGTGGCCAAAAAAAAAGTATCCTATTGAGCATTCCGGAGTTCCAGTTACATACTGTGAAAACTTCAGGAAGATCGGTCCAGTGGTATGGTCAGGCCACTGAGGGGGAGACTTTTTCCCCTATTATCCCCTTTTTTACCACGTTCCTGAGCAAAATTCCAAAAAGTAAAACTGCAGAAAGTTGGGTTATATCTAAATGAACATATGGTGAAAATTTCAGATATCTATCATAAAGGGTTCGGTGAGGCCGCTAATGGGGAGACTTTTTCCCACTTTTATCCCCCCTTTTACCACGTTCCTGGGCAAAATTTTAAAAAGTAAAAGTACAGGAAATTTTGTCATGTTCCAAAGAACACATGGTGAAAATTTTAGCTTTCTATCCCAAGGCTAAAGCATCATGTGTATACAATTTCAAACAATGAAATAGTGGGCGTAAAAGTGGGCGTGGCCAAAAAAAAAGTATCCTATTGACCATTCCGGAGTTCCAGTTACATACTGTGAAAATTTCAGGAAGATCGGTCCAGTGGTCTGGTATACAATTTCAAATAATGAAATAGTGGGCGTAAAAGTGGGCGTGGTCAAAAAAAAATTATCCTATTGACCATTCCGGAGTTCCAGTTACATACTGTGAAAATTTCAGGAAGATCGGTCCAGTGGTCTGGTCTCCTATAAAATACATACATACAAACAAACAAACATACAAACATTCTATTTTATATATATAGATGCAACAGGACTAGTGCAATTATCACATGACTGGTGCAGGTATACGTGTCGTAGAACTAGAGAGAAATGTTTGATAGAAAACTAGTCACATATTAAGCGTAATGTGTTCTGTTCTACGGGTAGTTTGAATGGAATAGTATTGTGACGTGCCACTGAGCTAGTGTAAAGGGTACATGTCGCCGGGCATGCGAAAAGTAATTACTTACCGTGTGTCATATTATGTATGGTTTGTTAAATAGTCTATCCGGAACTACACTCAAAGGATACGCTTCTTCCAATTTCTGAAAATTTTCATAAATACGATGGAAAACTTCATTGATTTTCTTCTAATGTAACACTTATTTTGAAAACTTAACCCTTTACTGCATGGTGTTTCATATATGTAACGAATAATTTGAATGGAATTATGTGTCACCTAATTCAAAAATTTTTTTCTCAATTATTATTGCATTTAAAACAATTATATATTAATATTTAATAGTAGCCATTTTTTTACTTAACATTTAATTTATTTATATTAATGTGCTTGAAAAGCCGCGAGGGCTTGTCTGCAGGTAAAAATTTAAATATTAAATTTATATAGAGCATTCGTTGCTGGATAAGAAAAGTTTAGAAGAAGATAAGAAAAGTTTTTAACGATTTAATTAGCTTATTAGAGTAAATGATATAAAGAATGGGGCCTAATTTGGAGCTTTGTGGTACACCAAAATCAGCTAATGGTTTCCGCGTTTTAACAAAATCTTGAAAAGGTAATATAAATGTAGTTTAACTGACGAAGTCAGGAAAAAATAATTAACGAGATTTATACTTTTATAGCAAATTTTGAGCTTCTGATAATTATTTACTGATTTTGGTTGTGCTTAAGAAGTAAACTATTGATACTCCTTAGAAAATTTGTGAAGTGAAAATTGAGAATATATATACTACGGTTCTGTTAAGATGTTTACAATCTGATAATTCATTACTAGCATTAAAATTCTGCAATAGCACTACAATCGAATTTAATCAACGTACACGCGATCAACATTGTTGTTGGACCGAAAATTTGATATCGTTCATTAAAATAAAATTTGTGAAATCTGAAACCATAAAAAGTTCATCGTTAAATTTTTACAAACATCAGTCTAGTAAAATTCAATTTCGTTAGTAACTGGCAAATCGATTTAACTTATTATAAGTATCAACTACAAATTAGTGTCGTGCACTACTTACACTAACACAATATACTGTACTTTTGCTATACATTCCTCTTAAACTACAATTTAAAAACAAGCCAGGAATTACTTTAAATTTAGAGTTGTTTATTGAATACAGAAAATTAAATTTGGTCAAAGCTCCGATAACCCAAGACATAGACATATATTTATTTTTTTGCTTTTGTTTATTTTATTTTATTTATTTTTTTTGTAAGCCGTTGTCATCTTTTTCAAAACGAGATATCAAACTCTTAAATCGGTTATGTAGTTCCGAAGATATTTACAAAAAACCTATGTTAATCTTCAAGCTATGTTACACGAACACAACAACCTCATCCGTCTATTCAAAGCAGCCCTAGACCAGATGCCGACAGATGATTATACGGTTGTGATAAGAGCTGACAAGACACCGGCTGGTGAGCATGAGCGGCGCTTCAATGCACCGGTGATAGGTGACGTCGCAGTTGTTATGGCAGCTGCTTTCAGTTATTCATTTTATATACTTCAGCAAATAAAGGCGATAGAAGGACAAAGAGGCGTTGGGCTTCCCATGAAATTACAAATTTTAAAATGATTTACTAATGTGAATTTATTTTCTTAATTATTTATTTGCGTACAAAAAAATTTCTTGATTTAAAGAATTAATTACAATTAAAATTTGAAGGCATGCGCCCCGGTAGGCTAGTTGGTAGCGTGCTGGGTTATCAGTGCGGGGGTCGTGGGTTCGATTCGCACCAGAGGCACTGGTCTGCTTTCGCTACAACGCGCCGAAGGCCATAGTAGCTAGCGCTCGGTTAGGGTAATAGTATATAATTTGTAATTATATGATTATTAATTAATAAAATAAAATATAAAATTTGAAGGCAAAACAACTTTTGCCGGGTCAGCTATATTATATATAATATTTTCTTTTAATTTCATATATTTAAAAAAACAATTAATACTTCGCTCTAGATAATAGAATATTTTATTACTTATTAACCAATTAAATATTGTATATTTCATTTCATTTTTTTTTTGTTTTATAATACTCTTGAATATTTTAATTATTTTTTTTCTTATAATGTTAACGAATTTTAGTTTCGGTTAAATTTGTTCCTTTTCTTGGTTACTTTATAATTTCTTGAAATTAAACATTGACTTAGTTAAGGAATATTAAATTTTCATTATTTCGCGAAACATTTAGGCAATTGTAGTTGGGATTGTAGTGGGCTATCTAGAGAAAGTTTAAACGATAGCAAAGGCATGAAAGGGTATAGAATGGGGAAGGGAAACTAACATCTTCAATCCTTTTCCACTTTAATACTCCAGCGTCTTTTCTTCTCTTTTAATATTTTTTGTTTTATTTTAATTTTTTTGGTGATCGTTTCTAGTTTAAGCTACCTTAAAATGTTATTGCTTTTGACTCTTAAAATATCTCCAAGGAGACAAGAACACCATCCCAATGTCCCTAAGCACGGCCGGTTTATAAAGGTAGTACAGTCTCCCGAGAGGTATAGGCTGAAAAATAAGTAGAGTCGTCACAGGTACTCACTCAAAAGTAACGTTAAATTTGGAAACAAATGATTTATTATACAAAAAGCTGCAATTTTTCATTCGTCCGTAAGCTCGAAAAGTCGAAAGTTTTTTCGTGTTATTAAAAGTAACACAAGTGTAAAAAATGGTAATCTTAAAATCAAGAATGTATTCTTAATTTTAAAAATATAAGCATTTCTTTGAAAAAAAAAATTAACAAATTGGCTAGCAATATCATTACTTTATAGTATTTTTTTTAAATTACTACACAGGTAGAAATAGCCAACTGTACCAAAAAATAGTACTGGCAAACCACTGCTATTTCTATAAAGACTACCAAGTTAAAAATTACCAAAAGTACAACTAATATTTTACTAAGAAGACAGTAGTTTTTTTGCAACGCATGTGTTTTGTCAGCACCACCCGTAACATTCTCTGCCAATACTGTTTTTTACCAATATTACGACCAATTAGAAGTATTTTTGTTTTAAATATTTAATACATTTTACACATTTAAATATCATGTATAAGTTTAAGACCAAACTGAATTGCTGATTTTTAAATGTGTTTTTTATACGTATTTTGGAAAGTAATTTAATTTAAGCTATTTTGAAAGCACTAAATTGTTTTATTTACCATAGTTATGCCAACGGTGGGAAGTTAGCTTCAACCAACGGTTGGCCACTGTCATTAATCAGGTAACAGGACTATACCGACAAGATGTTTATTGCCACGTTCAGTCAACGCATAACCGATGCTTTGCCAACACTGTGCCGATTGTTGTTTTCTACTTGGTATGTGACAAATGAAATATCGTTATAGTTAAAACTATTTCGTTTTAAGAATTTTTTTAAAACTATATCGTTTTAAGGTTTTTTTTTAGCAATACCGTTTATGTGGTTAAAAACAGAGAAAGAAATGTGAGTTTGAAGGAAATAATTGATTTACTTTCAGCAAATGTAAAAATGTAGCGTTACACTATGCTCAATTAGAAATAACAACACAGACCAAAACTATTAATAACCCTGAGACTAGAATATACTTTTCTTAAGGTTTGATATGCGCCGAGCACGAATCTGACCTCAGAATTTCTTCATCATATCAGGTTTTTGTGATATTTTAAGCTAAAATTTCAACAAACCCAGTAGTTGCATTCGAAATTTGAATTATCAAGGCGATCTATTTAACCGGTCTGTCTGAAATTTAAAATAGATGATTTAAACTAAAGTTATTTGTAAGATATATGCTTAATTTTTGATTTATTCCAAACGTATGAAAATTTCTTAAACTTCCTAAACTAGATTTCGAAAAAAAAATTATAAAACTTTTCTTATTTTGTACTCTACACTCTCATACAAATTATAAAATTTCATCCAACCGAATTGATTCGGTTGATGCAATCTCGTAAATTCGGTTGTCTCAACCTCCAATTCGGTAGCACCAACTGAATTCAGATCTGATAACCGAATTTATGCGGTTGCAGCAACTGAATAAATGAGGCTAACACAAGCGAATTTGTTATGTTCGTTATAAAAAAAAATATTTTGTTAGATCTGTTACAGTAAAACATTATAGCTATTTCTCTGAGACCGCGTTTTCTCTACAGCACTTCTTTCGTTAAAATAACGGATAATAATGTACAAATAAGTTAAATTGTGTGCTATTTCCACTATTATTCTGTCATATATATTAACCCATTAATGATAGCATCTCTGTAAAGGGACGGATATTTTATTTATTATTTTTTTTTAATCAAGACTATGATTTCTTCTACTTGTTTTTCATCTTAATAACATTCAGTCTCTTGAAAATTATAGGTTATATTATATATTTTGTATGTCCGATTCTGTGATATAGCAGACATAATAAAAATAATTTCCAAGAAATTTGTTTTTGCAAAAATGTTTAATTTTACTTTAGTTAATTTATACAATGAAACAGAATTTTTAAAAAGTTGCTGTGAAACTTCTTGCATCAATATATAAAAGGATTTAGAGATTAAGATTAATTTTAGAATGATGTCCACTTATTTAGGATTTAAATTTTAATTTTTCAAAACTGTTTACTTTGTTTTACTTTTTAACTATTCTTAACTGAAAAATTATATTTTTTAAAAAATATGTCGGCTTTTGAAAAATCATGGACTCCTTAGATTAATTTTTAATCATACGTTAAAGAATTTACAATTCCAGGAGTTGTAAAAGTTTTTGCTACGACCCCATTTAGCTTTTTATTTTTTGTTTACTGCATCAAGAATTGTATTTGCGTCATAACAGATCGATATTTGTTTTCTTATCCAGGGGCCAAATTACGTCATTTGTGATCGAGTAAAAACGTTCGAAAACAGTTGTTTAATCGTTAACTACAAAAATACTAATAACGAAAATATCAAGTTTTATATTTATTTTCAATCAAGGACCGAACTGTAATATCCCTAAATGAAAAATTTCGTTTAAATGTTTTATTTTCAGAAATAAAAAATTAATTATGATAGAAATCACGAATGCCATAATTTGATCCCAAATTACACAAAGTTTATACACAAATCAAAGTAAACAAAAATTGAAATCATCAAATGGCGGAAAAAATAAATAATTAGAAGAAAAAATAGACGTTTAAATGTATTTTTTGTGTGTGTCGATACCAGTCTAAACGATTTTTCCTTTATACTTTTTTGACAGACAGATAATTTTATTACATGTTTCATTATACTTGTGTGAAGTAAAGTATAAACACCAGTGTGATAATGTAAGCGGGTATTAAACTCGATTCAAAGGTACATGCTTTGAACATAATAGTCTGGCACCCATATACCGAGCTTTTGGTCTTTGGTGTACTGCGGTGAGCATATTTTAAGGCATCTGGGAACTTTATGACATATTTCAAAAAATAAATCTTGTCAAAAAATGTGTGCCGATATTTTGACGACATGATGCTCATTTATTGCAATAACGTCATAACTCAGAAATTTTGATTTTGTAGAAAACGATTTTAAAGTTTTCAATTTACTCCCCCATTGAAGAAAAAAATAACTACATATTTTCTCTCAAGAGCTGAGTATACAAGATATCAATACGACTTTTTTACACAATATGATCGTGATATAAGGAATAATTCTGCGGCATTAACTCAAAAATCATGTTTATTGAGTTGTGACGTTCTTGTAGAAAATGAGCGATGTGTGTAACGAATTGTGTTCACATATATTATACATCTGCATTTTAATCCAAGATGGCGGCTTAACTTTAGTTTTTACCCACTGTAACATGCAGTGCAAATAATCAAAAAAAAAAAAAAATATAAAATATTGTATGTCACCTGAGTGTTACACACATTTTTATGACAATTTTGTAAAATTTTTAGTTTCAGTCATGATACAATGTTACTTATTCTACTAGTACATACAATAAGCATTTACACACTTCATGCTCATTCTAATCAAAACTTACTTCCTTTGGCTCATGAACACTAATACCAAGAACATTAAGCATTCACAAATACAGTCAACTAAGATATAAAATTCATACCAATACACACTAGGGTGGGGCGATTAGTATGGAAGGAAAAAATCTTAATGGGCGCTTCGCGTTTCTGATTCTTGGGATTGTACTGAGAAAAAACGTCCACTAGACCATACGTCTACGGTGAAAATCGAGCTTAAACATTTTGATTTTACGGCAAAAAAGCCTAATTTTGAAATTAAAAATTAACCCCTTAACTCAACCCACAAATTTGATTGATGCCTTCCAAAGAGGAGAAAGATACCATAATCTTGGATAAGCTCCTCCTACTTCCTGAGATATGTCCATCCCACACATTGTTACTTTCACAAAATACGGCTAAAAAGTCAAAATGTGGAAGTTCGATTTTCACCGTAGACGTATGGTCTAGTCGACTTTTGTGCTCAGTACAATCCCAAGAATCAGATACGCGAAGCGCCCATTAATATGTTCAAATCGCCCCAAACCTAATACACACACAGTGGTAAAATACGGCCATAAGTCTATAACTTCTTTGTTTGTTAATGTAAATAACTGAAATTTGTACGTTATCTACACCTTAATTTGGGTGCAATAAATAAAGTGGTTGGCCAAGTTGGTATGGACATGACATTTGGACATAAATTGTATTGAATATGAACTTAAATGTTTTACAATATTTTTAATTTAAAACGAACTTCCAACCTCCGTATATTTGCAAAAACTAAACAAATCAAACATTTTAGCTAGGTTGATATTACACACAGAAAAATAAAGTTCCAACCGAATTGTAAAGTGTATTTTGATGGTAACAACTTATAAATTGAGTTAGTACAACGATATTAACAGTAGATTTCTGAATATTTTTGGTGTTGCAACTAAAATTCAGTTAAATTAACCGAACTTTGTTGTGAAAACTAATGTTAGGTTGTGCCAACCGACTGAAATTTGAAATAATCGAATTTGAGTCGTAGTAACAGAGTTTCAGTTGGCAAATAGCTACATTTTTCTCTGTATGTAGTATTTTCGATCTGGCTAAAGATCTCTTCAGGACCTGAAGTTTTAGAACTACCAGAGCCTCCAGAATAGGCAGAGCTTTAACAGAAAACCCATTAATTATCAATTTTGCCCCATCCCGGTCTTTCTAGTAATCAAACGCGTAGTTAGGGTATTTTCCTAACAAGCATCATGACGTTATTTAACGATTAATTGAAGACCAAAAATGTTATATTCACATTAAAAATTTTAGTTTTTACTCTGCCTCAAGTAATATTTTATTTTACTGTTTTTTCAGTTTTTTATTTTTATTATAAACAGTATTATATTATTTTTATGTTATTTTTTATTTATAACGATCTTCCAACCTCATGTATTCAGCATTTATGTGTAAAATTATAAATTTTTTTTAGAATTTCTTACATTTTCTGTAAAACTTTTATTATTTGAAACTAGTTCGATATAAATTGTTCGTGATAAAAATAAAAAGTCGTTTTGTGGTAAAATTCACGAGCTGAACCGAAAAAAGAAACTCAAAATTTGTTTAAGGTTTTCAAATTTTTTTTATAGAGTTACCACATTTTTTTGCGGCAACCATAAGCTAATCATATGATTTTCACCTTAGAAAGTATTATTAATATAATCATTTTAATTCGATAGTCTTTGAAAAATAAATAATAAGAAATAAACCGAAAAAATTTCGAACTTTGAACGTATTTAGTCTTAGTACATGCACCGATTTTGATGAAATATGATTTCAAATATCTACTCATGCGAAGAAATGTTTTGCCTAAAATTGGGTATGTGGATAGAACATTAAGTGTGTATTTTTTGGTACTTTTGTAATGTCTTTACCGAATAGTTCATTTGAAAAACATAAAGTCAGAAACATGCTTTCAGTTAAATAAATGGCAAATAAAGACAGCTGAAATTTTTAGTATTCAATAATGACATTAAATATCATCAAATAATGTAAAGCATCAACCTCCATTTATGAAAAAGGCAATTTCTAGGATTAAATACTTAAAATCTCAATTAAATGATTAGAAATTGATAGTGAAATAATTTAATAAAGAAACTAAAATCCAAAAGATTTCCACTTCTTACTTTGTTTTCATAGTTTCAAAATGAAAATTTTTAATTAGGAAATCGTTATAAGAAAAGTTGCAACTTTGGTCTATCATAAAGTTTAACATAACTTACAATAACAAGGGTGGCTGATTATTTTAGTTTTGAATACAAATTTTCGTATGGCATCAAAATTTCTAAAAATAAAGTTAAATTTTTTTTTTGTAGTTTTGGCCACTTTTTACCACTGTGCAATATAGCAAAACAAAAAAAAAAATCATTGCATATTTAATAGGTAGGTATTACTTTGTCTTCTTTATTAGGGTTTTGCCGTAATATATTACCGTGTATGTTTAGACAGTTTTGGTCAGAGAAATGCTCGTAGTGTGAGAATATCAAAAGTGGAAATAGTAATGTTATGCATATGCATATACTGCAAGGTTTTATTTTAAAATTAGGGACCTAAAATAACAGCTGTTTTCAAATTAAAAAAGAAAAACGAATGCAAAGGCAAATGCCGAATAACTGACGCTAGTATACCATATTCAGGCACCCCCAAAATCTTGTCCTGGATCCGCCCCTGCCATATTTATGCTTGTGGAAAAGTCATTAATAAATTTATCTGCTTTTTAATTCAAAATTTTTAGTTTTTCTAGAAAAAAATTAATTTATTTTTGACTTTTATTTTTTTTTTGAGCTTAATAAAAGTTATTTTTAATTTTTATAAAAAAAAAGTTATTTGACTAATTTTTTTTTGTTTGCAAAAAAAAAACGGTTTTTTTTGACTCTTAATTTTACGAGCAAAAAAAAAAATATTTTTTTCAACAAAAATGTATTAAAATTAATAATAATTAATAATAAACTTGAGATCCGAAAAAATCAATTTTAGCATTTTTAATACAAGAATTAAAACATTTTTGAAGTAATAAAATTTTAAAATTTTTAAAACTGAAACGAATAAAAATGTAAGGAATCCCGATAAAAAATATATCCATTAAAGCTATGATCTGCTCTGTTAAGATCCATTATATGTTTTCAACAGATTGTGGGTGTAATAAAACCATTGTATGCAAATGTTGCTTTTTGATTTGAAAATAGGAGGCAGTGAAAACCGGCCTTACGCTTTAAAAGGTTAGCTCAAAATAAAAAATAATTTCAATTTAAAGTTTGCGTTGACTCAAGCTATTTTTTGAGTGTATGTGTTTTAACTAAAAGACATAAAAATATTTTTGAAATGACTTTATTTATTGTTTATTTGTCGAAACTTAAGTCTAACAATTGTGACCGTAAATTTTTAGGGGGATACAATTCATTTATATACAATCCGAAACTTCAGGGCAATTACCTTTGACTTATACTGAAATCTGTTAGTTCAGTGTTATATGGTTCGAATCTTTAAATTTCATCAGAAAACACCGTTTCAAAATAGACGGACATCTTTGTTAGCTTTGAGTTTCGACTAACTAACAACAAATAAAGTAATTTCAAAAGAGATTTCGATGTGTTTTACTTAAAATACACTCACAAAGTCGCTTGAGCCAATGAAAACTTTAAATTGGAATAATTTTTATTTTGAGCTAACCTATTAAAACGGAGTATACCACTAGATTCTACTACCCGGGGTTTTGGTGTGTCATTTTGAAAGTTGAAATTATACTTACAGTGTTATTGAAAATTGAGATTTTGTTACATTGTTTGGGACCAAAACTAATATGAAAAATTCAAAACCTACAAATAATTTTTGATCTTAAATTTATTTTAGTTCACGATTTGTTTATTAAAAAAAATTATTTTCTAACAATGCCACATTGTATTATTGTATCATTATTTTATACAAAATATAATGTCGATATCATTATTATACACATATTTTTTTTAATTAATAATAAATAAATAATAATAAATAATTACAAATTATATACTAAGTATTAACCCTAACCGAGCTACTATGGCCTTCGGCGCGTTGTAGCGAAAACAAACCAGTGCCTCTGCTGGGAATAGAACCAACACGCTACCAACTAGCACACCATTTTACACAAACTAAAATAGATATTTCTTTGAAAAATAAATGTGAAGACTAAGATCGAAATAATTGTAAGACGAAAAAGTCATAAAAACTTTCTAAAGCATTCATAATTTTATGCAAATTTTTATTAAATTGAAAGAATTTGTCACTTCTCAAATTTAAATACAATTTATTGGCATTACCTTAAAAATCAAATTTTATGAATTTCACTAACATAATTTATAATTTAATAGAGTTTTGGTTTGAAGACTCTTGTCAAAACTTTTAGACATTATTGGCAATACGTGTAGTGGTTGTAATAAATATTATTTTTTCTAAAAAAATGGATATTGGGGGTCGGTGACCAAGTTCGTATAACTAATTATGAACACGTTGTGATGTATTACGGAGCTGTGTCAGCTTCCTCCTTTAAAGATATTTATCTTAAATTTTAATATTAATTTTATACATTATAGGGTCCCCTGATTTGTTTACATGTTCGAAAAAATTAGTTATTTATTCATATTTTTTATAGCATTTAGATTTTCACTAAGTTTTTTTTAATAAATTTTTCACAAAGATGTTTGGTCTGAGTTTGTACCTCCCGAGAACAATTTTAGTAGTTTTTTTTTGACGTTTAACGATTGTCATATTTTGCTACCCTTTTTCCCAAAAACCACCAAGAAATGCACTAAATATTTTTCCATATGAGTCACTAATTCTACGCCTTATTCCACGCCTGTGCTAATATAAAAACTCCAATACCATATTTTTTTAGCCAGTTATGGACTTTTATTACACACAGAGAAAAATTTAGCTATTTGCCAACTCAAATTTGGTTATTACGACTCAAGATCTGTTATTACTAATTTCAGACGTTTGACATAACTTCTTAATAGTTTTCACAACAAAGTTCGGTTAATTCAATTGAGTTCTAGTTGCAACACCCAAAATATTCAGATATCGAATGTAAATATCGTTGTATGTACTGAATTTGTAAGTTGCTACAATTAATATACACTTTTTAATTCGGTTGGCACTTTATTTCTCTGTGTGTACTTGTTGTCAAAGTCCAATTAATTTTTTTGTATCAATTTTTACAAAAGATTTAATGCTTATATTGTTTAAGGGGTTAATCAAAGGCACATAATAATCCGATAAGATTGGTTTTTGATACACGATTTTATATACGATTTCAAAGTTAACTTGGGTATACAAATTTTAAATTTTTAGATAAGAGAAACTTGCAAGTGAAAATATATATTAAGCTATGTACAGACGGTTGTCAGATATTACAATATTGTAAGATCTGGCAATGTGCTGGCAATTTACTGACAATGAAACATGTTTAGCAAAAGTTCAGACGATTGTAAGAAAACCATTTAATTTCATAGTCAGACAATTGTCAAACAATAAATTTATCTGCCAACGAAAATTATCAGCTTACACGGGTTGTCAGATTCTTGTATGGCAAAAATTGCTAGATCTGTTGTTAGACATTGTCAGAACTGTCAAAGCATTTGAAAGATATTGTTAATTGTCAATTGTGTGTTTACTTAAATTGAAAAAGTAATAATATTAATTGTCATGGAACAAAAAAAGCAATTAGAACGATTTTAGCTGCATATTTATTAGAAAGTAGCGAGGATGAGGACAAAATATTTTTGGAAATTGCAGTTGAAAGAGGTGCGAAGATTTGCCCATTTTCCTTTGCAATCGTTCACACTTATCTGGATGGCATCTGCGACCTCTTGCCATAAAATATCTTTGGGAAGTTTATACTCAGTGGAACTAGCATCCCATAAACTTTGCCGTACCTCAACTTCCTCGATAAGTTTGATAATACTTTCGCGTGACCACACTGATTCCACCTTCTTGCGGTAGGATCTTTGTTTGGGTGTTGGTTTTTTCCCGGCTTTAGAGCCTGTTGGCGACTGGGTACGAAACATCAAGTCAGTTGGCTCATAGCTGCAATCTATGACGCAGGTTCATTAATGGAAATGTCGCCATTCATTTTTTTATTTACTTCGATTTCCTATTTTGTTTCACTTTTGATTTTTAATATTATTAATATGAACTTCTGTTTTTTTGATTATTTATGGACAGTGCCGCCAATAGAAACATTTCTGTGACAATACTGCCATTATCAGATGCATTAATTTAAACACATCTGTCAATAAAAAATAGTTTACAATTATCTGACAATGGCAACGTAGGGTGTTCACACGAATGTCAGATTTCTGACAATATTATTGTCTTACTATGTACAGAAAATGCTTTTTCTGACAATGTTGCAAGGCAGAAGTTGTAAGTTCACACTGTTCTTAGACATTTTCTGAACATTTTTCTGACAATATTGTAAGATCTGACAATCGTGTGTACATAGCTTTATACTTATTTTGATCTCAGTCTGTATGTTCAAGTGCTTTAAAAGAAAAAAAATCTTCTATATTAAACTGTATTAAGTTTGGAGTATAGTTTTATACATTTTTTTTTTTTTTTTAATCAAAATACATATTCTGGGATTCCTTAAAGTAGGAAATATTATGCAACTAGTATAATTTGCCATTGATGTGATTTAAATGATGTCAATTATATTTAATGAACTGGTCGCCTGACCGATGAAAATGAGATATACCACTTAACAAGCACTCTCAGCCTGATTTTATATCGGCAATGTTTTTGTTTTTATACCACATTTAGACTACATCTAAAACTAGTATTTATTGAAAAGTATTGGTATTTGATTTTCAAAATCCAAACAAATTTTTAATAACGATTTGAAATACTACAAAATTTTTAGTTATAGTACGTGAGTTATATATAGCCGGGTAACTTCAGTATATGCCCTTGAAGGACATATCCCAGGACTGGTTAAACCAGTATCTATTGTATAGCAGTTTTTTCAGTTTTTCGTTTATTAAGTTTTGCATTTACGGGCAGCACTGCACCTCAACAATATTTTTGTTGTAGTGTGTTTTTTGCTTTACATTTTTGATGATGTTGTATCATTTGTTCTGTTTTTCGTTTATATTACTAGCACCTCCACACGTAAACGTTTATTACACAGCTCTGATTAAACTCACATCTCTAATCGGCTGTTTAGTTTATCTTACATAGTAAATAGACATAAGTTTATATATGTATATGTAAGTATATTGTTAACATGGTCACATGCAATGATTGCTAGGATTAATGAATTAGAATTAGATTTAAGAACCGTTATAAGGAGAACAAATTTATAAATAAAAGGAAGTTCTAATTTAGAACTAGGCCAAGTAATTGGAATGCTAAAGAATTTATTTAAAAAATCCATCAGCACTTTAAGAAGTGATTTGCCTTGGTGCTTAAAGTTAAGGAAAAATTGAAAGAATATTTAGTACCAAGCCGGGTTTTTGAACGCCGGAGAAACAAATATGTAGGGAACAATAATAATGAACGCTAACCTTTAGAACTAGCTTGTTTGCCAGCAACTATGCACAAGCAGAATTGGCTGATAGCTTGCTTTTATAAACAACTGCCAGCATGGTTCTATAAAAAAAGAAAAATAAAGCAATGAACTTTGTATTTTACAAATTGGTTTGACGAAGGCAAAATTGTTTTAAGAAAAAGTAGAAAATACCGTTAAAAAGTATAGAAAATATAAAGAACGTAACATGTTTATTATACAGAAAAAACACCTATTTTCAGAAACACAACATAAAGCAAAAAATGCATAGAATTTAATAAATAAAACAAAAAAAAAAAATATTAAAGTAATAGAAAATAACTGAGAAGTAGAATATCCCGATGGGGTGTTTGCAATCATAATGAAAACCGGATATACAATCAGGGAAGTTCTGTTTTAAAAGTATGTAGTTGTTTGGGTTGTTATACAGTTTCTTTATTTTAAATGTAAATGTAAGTCATTTGAAGAACAAATTAAATTTTTTACTTACCTTATAGTTCATTTTAAAAAAACAAACCACATGAAATGACTGTTTTATGATTTTACATTCATTTTTACAGTTGTTTTTTGTTATTTACAAAAATAAAAAAATAAATGTTTGTTTATTTTTTACTAACATGTGGTTCATTTTTACTACAATTGTTAGTCATTTTTAAACACTAAAAAAACAAATGACAATGTTAGTTGAATTTACGGAAAAGTAAGTCGTAATTTCTTTAAATGAAATTTCATTTGTTTTCAACAACATTTGTATTCTAAGTGTATGCTAGATTAGAAATCAATAGGGACTCATATTTTGGAAGTTATCGGACATGTTTTATACAACAATTAATGCACAGGGAAATCAGTTTCATCGTGCCAAGCTAATTTATTGCCAAATGAATGATTTGGTTGAGGCAATCGAATTACTTGATTTTCACAATCAAATCTTTTCTGACTGATTTAAAATATAATGTTTCAACCGAAATTCTGTTTTTGCTGAACAATACGAAATAAAACCTAATCGAAATACTTGTATCAACCTAGCTAATATGTTTGATTTACTTTATTTTTGTAAATATACGCGTGTAAAAAGCTCGTTAAAAATTAAAAAATAACATTTAAATAATGAAAAACAAAAATTAAAAGACCTGTATTAATAGAACATTTTTGGTCTTCAAACTTTAGTAATGTTATGATGCTTGTTAGGGAAAGACCCTAGCTACGTGTTCGATTATTAAGGAGACAAGAGCGGGCAGCAAAATTCATGATTAATACGTTTTTGCTTAAGCTCTGCTTATTCCAGGAGGCTCTAGCTTTTCTAAAACATTGGGTTCTAATGATATTTTTAGCCAGATCGAAATAGTAATATCAACCTAGCTAATATGTTTGATTTGCTCTATTTATGCAAATATTCGGAGGTTGAAAGCTCGTTATAAATTAAAAAATATATATGTACAAAAATGTGGTAATTTTTGACGCTACATGAGATTGCGCTCTAAAAAAATACCTATAACTTATTCAATGTATCCCACAGGGAGACTGCAAGGCAGAAGGGGAAGGTTTCGCCGCTGGAGCACATATGCCACCCCCGTTAAATGATTTATTAAAATATTATTTTCCATAATATGTACATTTATTGATCATCTTCCATGTCACTAAATTTTACACTTGTACTTCACACGTGGTCGAGGATAGGATTTTGTATTTTGTGGGTTGCTATAAAGTTAGCATATACATATACCTCGACTTACACGTTATTCCTTTTTATACGATTTCGCTTTATCACAATTTCTTTATTTATCGTGTAAATCGAGGAATATGGAAATTACCTCGATTTACACGATTTTTGTTGGTTTTTTAATTTGTTTTCGTTTTGCATTTAAAACAAGTAAATATATATATTAAAAATTACTTTAAATACAGCAATTGAACAGTTCATGCGAATAAGGACGAATAGACCACTTTTTCGCAAACACGTTTTTTTGCATAAATGCATTTTATTGGCAGAGCCCTACAATCCTATGCAGAAATTTTGACGAAATTTTGACTTCTAAGGCTAAAAAAATTAGTTTGAAAGTGCAAAAATTCGTATATTTTTGTTATAAATTGGGAGTGAACGAACGCACAATTTTGATTAAATACAACACAAAATAATAAAAAAATTTACTTTCGGTAACAATGTGTTAAAAGAGCATTACGAGGAACAAACCACACGTATTATATTGGCAAAAATTTTACCGTTCTTGAGTTATAAGACTTTAAAGTGTGGGAAAGCAAAAAGGGCGAATATTCCATCCTTAACAAAATATTATATAAAAATTATTTAGCTGCGAGTTTAAAATTGATATTAGCTAAAATTTGAAATTGTACAGAAAAAAAAACAATCTTAGCACATACAAACAAATTAACCCGATTTGCAAAAAAAAATCTTCAGTGTTACCGCGTAATTAAGATCATATATACACGAATACATGGTCAAAGCATATTTTAACCGTCTTTTGAATTATTTTATTTCGGAAAGACCTCCCTTGTTAGTTATTATCTTTTACCTACATAAATTTTGAAAACCAAAAATTTTAGGAACAGCTTAAATAGGAATAAGTAACACGTAAGGGTTTAACATATTAGTCTGGACAAACTATTTTGTTGGTATTTTTTGTGAGTATTTAGAAAATCCATTAATAAAGTTCAGTTTTTTTTAAATACTATAATGTAAATAAGGGTTAATATTATAATTCTTAAAATTAATTTTGTGTCATTTAGTGTTAATACTGCATCCAATGTCAGGAATAAAAAACAAAAATTTTTTCATGTCCTTTTATGTTACGTCGTAATATGCAGTCAAGGGTTAATATTATAATTCCTTAAAATGTATTCAGTGTCATAAAGAATTACTACTGCATCAAATGGCAGGAATATTAAAAAAAAAATTAACAAAAAAAAATTTTTTTGCATGTCCTTGCAATCCTTAAAAACTGTATCCTTGAAGTCTTTAAAGTGTTACAAACAAATGCCAACCATAGTTCGTCACGTTTTGCAAGTCTCATGAAAATGTAGTCAAAATCTGCTGCAAAATAACACTTTTTATTCAAATTTCAATACATTTTTTGGATATTCGCCCTTTTTCCATTTAAGCAAAATTGAAGTCCAACTTTGGCAAGTTCTTTTTCGAATAACTTACTAAAATTTTGTATATAGATAGATGTGATTTAAATCTTTAAGCTAATACCAAAAAGATGACACAATATTATTTTTTAGACCGTTTCCTGTAAAATTCTACAAATGGTCTATTCGTCTTTGTTCGCATGAACTGTTTAATTGTCTG
>CM037853.1:65396003-65431260 GCA_021234595.1 Delia radicum
TGCTGAATCCCATAATCAAAGATTACTATGCCATGTCAACGAAGAAGCATCATCCTTAGCTACCAACAATGGCCCTACTCGTCGATTAAGGAGAACTAAACCCTCTGATATTCGTGGCCTTTATAGAGACTAATCAAAAATCATCTTAATCACAATACTTTAGCTGTTTATATAAATAGAATTAAATTGCTCGTTAGTTTTAAGTAACTAGTTGCAGTGTAACAAAACAATAGCTATAATAAAAATTGTTTTAAATATAAAAAAAAAAAATCCCTTGTATGCAAATAATAAAATAAGTGTTGGTGAAGCAGTATTAAAAAATTTGGATTTACTGAAAAAAAAAAATTACAAAAAAAAACTGCGTAAAGAATTTACCTGAGCCTTATAAATTCAATATTGGTAACGATTCCTATTCTCACTTTCACCATTCACCTCAATTATCGAATTCCATTATTTCTCGTGTGTTATTATTTTTTCCCATTTTGTTTTCAGATTTTTTAATATTTGGTTATTGTAAAGATGATTGGACAATAAAAAATTTATAAATTTGTATAATTTGAGAGAAACCAAGGTTCGAAACTGAGGTGAATGCTCCGAAAACTGAGGTGAATGGTGGAATTGCTACCATTATAATAAAATTAATTATTTAATAAGTTTCAGGTTTCGAAAATCGGAAGAAGCTCAGTCACTCAGATTAAATATGCATTGCTACACTCACAATATATTTTCGATTACCGATTCAATTTTATTTATAAAGTTTTACATAAAGTTTATTTTCAAATGAAGAATCAATTAAAATCCATAGAAATATTTTTTCCACTTTTTCTATCGATAGTTTCAGAAACAAACTATAGAAATATATGTTCTTTCGGTAGTAGTAAATATTGGCTGTTAAATTTTGAATTTTATTTTTTCTCTTTAAAAAAATATTAAATGCAACATAATTCATATAAAATTTTTTACAAAAAGAGTTTGTTTAAATAAAAAAAAATTTTCAATTAATTTACAAGAAATTCAAACATACCAACATAACAAACTCACGAACAAAAACAAAAATTGGCTTGTGCATGTGTTCTGGTTTGTAATCACAAAAAAACAACTTTTAAATTTAAAAACAAAGAGAAAAAATGTTTTTTTTTCTAGATTTTGTCCATTAAAATATTGTTCTAAAAGACTTCTGTTGTTTTTACTACTGGTGTCGGTTATTTAAACAATGTTGAAAAATAAATATCGAAATGGGTGGAGTATACAGAAAAATGAGTTGTCCTTTTTTTAATTATATTTTTAATTAATTTGATAGAAATTTTAGGTAATTTCTAACGTACTAACATTGTGAGTGTAAGCATTATTTTAAGCTTAATATATTAAAATACCTTAATAATATGCCAGATTTAATATTACCCACAGCACAGTTTTTTAAATAAGAAATATACTTGAAAAATTTTGGGCATAAAATTTTCATTTGATTACCAATATGTCCATAGTTACATCAAATAGTACGAAATAAACCGAAAAAAACGTAAAATGTTGTAATTTTTGACCCCACTTAGTAACGCTTAAACATGAGATTGGGTAGCAAAAAAACACGGTTTATTATTATTTTTATTCTCTTACAACGTATCCGAAGTTGATTAGAAACTGCCGATCCGTGTCGAAATACCTCACTTGTAAGTCTTTTGGAGTCATAATTTTCTTTCGGGATTTGAGCTTACAATTTCTTCACTAAACTATTACATCGCAGTCATCTTTTGGCCATTGGCTTTTAACTCCTGTATAGTTTTCAACACTGAATATTTTTTTTAAATTGTAATTAAATTTTCTTATTTTTCTTCGATCTTTTTGAATAAATTTTTGTCTTTTGTTTTATTGAGCTAAAGATCCTTTATTTTATAATTATAAGTATTTATTTCCAATATTTCGTCTTCGCATTGGAAGACTTCTTCAGGGAAAATTTTTTATAATTAAAAACTTAAAAATAATAATTACAAAAAAGGCGGGAACTAAAATATTTTCTAATGTCAAATTGAAAATTAACCCAGAAAACAAAGTATAAATAATTGAAATATCATAACATAGCAAACAATTTTAAATTAATAGTTTCTTTAAATCTAAATGAGAATTATAATAATTTTATTATTTCCTATTGACTAAATGTCTGTAGTTAAACACCAAGATCATCTGGCTGTAGTTTTAAGTTTAACAATCTTATTAATTTGCAACAGAGAGAATTAGACATAATACATAATAACAAATGGTTTGTTAACAAATCTGATGTTAACATCCTGCTGATGTCGAATGGGTTCTCTCTCTAGTACGAAAACATGCACTTCCTATTAGAGGAAGAGATTTTCCAGTTTTAAAAATGATAGCAGATGGTGAAGATTTTATTCAAACTTTAAAAGAGAAGGAGGATCAGGAAATAGCTAGGAATAGGTTTACGAATATTATAGAGAACCATTTGAATAGGGAAAGACTTACTAATAGAGATAAATTTATGTTAGAAAAAGTAAATACAACTAGAAAATTCTTAAGTAATAATAAAGACTTACTTATTTTACACGCAGATAAGGGTAATACAACGGTAGCAATGAATAGATGCGACTATATTACAAGGATGAATAACATTGTAGGTGATATTGACACATATGAATTATCAAATAAGGATCCTACTAGCAGATTACAGACAACGAACAATAGTTTGGTTGAGGACCTCTTTAAGTTGAAAATTATTACGCCATTAGCAAGGAACAGATTTAGGACTAATATATCTACAGCACCTATATTGTATGAATGTGACTAAAGTTCATAAAGAACAATTTTTTCCTTGAGACCAATTTGTTCTTTTGTAAATTCCCCATCTTATAAACTTTGTAGATATATTACGAGTATTCTGAAGAAAGTAACTGAGAATTCTAAATACAATGTAAAGGATTCTTTAGAATTTAGAGAAAAGATAAGGAACTTAAAAATACAAGATGATGAAAACTTATTTCACTTGACGTTGTATCTTTGTTTCCTAATATTCCAGTAGATAAAGCATTAGATATTACTGAGGGCAAATGGAATATTATAAAAGAATACACGAAAATTGGGAAGGACCTTTTCTTAGCAATCTTGAAATTTTGTATAGGAGATAACAGATATTTTAAATATGATAATAGAATATCTTTACAACGAAAGGGTCTTCAAATGGGATCTCCAGCTTCTCCGATTGTGGCTGACATAGTAATGGAAGAATTATTAGATTCTTGCATTGAGAAATTAGATGTAAAACCAAAAATAATTACAAAATATGTTGATGATTTGTTCTGTATTATTCACTATAATTCAGTTAATAATATTTTGTCAACCTTTAATTCTTTTCATGAAGATATAAAATTTACGATAGAAGAAGAATGTAACTCTAAAATTTCCTATTTAGATACATTGATAATGAGAAGGAATAGCATCTTAAAAATAGATTGGTATCAAAAACCAACAGCTTCTGGTAAGATTATAAACTACCATTCAAAACACCCCAAGAGAATAATAATTAATACTGCGAAAAATCTAATTAACAGAGTATTAAGAATAAGCGATGTAGAATTTCATGAAACTAATAAAAGAAAAATTGTATGAAACTCAGACGGCACTTTAAATTCGCATCAAGCTCAACTGAACTCATGTTAACTTACCTTGTAAACCGTACACAATCCGTATGTGTGAATAATTTATCATCTGAACCATTGGCACTTACTCGAGGCGTACCTCAGGGTTCTATCTTGGGACCGCTACTTTTCTCATTATATGCAAACGATCTCCCTCAACAACTATCGTACAGCAAAGTACATATGTATGCAGACGACGTACAGCTATACCTAAGTAGCCCCCGAAGAATCAATTAAGGAGAACATCGATAAACTGAATTATGATCTGGATAAAATTCATCATTGGGCCATCGCAAATGGTCTTTGTTTAAACCCTAATAAGTCCAAATGTCTCGTTATACATAAGAGGTCCATGCAACCAGAAATTGATGAAGAAATCCTTATTAACAACCAGAAAATTTCAATTGTCCCATCGGCTAAAAACTTAGGCATCGTATTCAATAGCACATTATCATGGACTAACCATATTAACTCGTTAGTTGGTCAAACATATGCCAAGCTTAGAACACTACGGTCAACACAATCATTCACTCCATTAAATGTAAGATTGCTTCTAGCTAAGACCTACGTTATTCCTGGTCTTTTATACTGCTGCGAACTGTTCGCAAATTGTGACGCCACAAGCAAACGTCGACTTAATATTGTATTTAATAATATTGTACGATATGTCTACAATCTAAAGAGATTTAGTAGTGTATCATTAATTCCCAGGAACATATACGGTGTTTCTTTGGATAATTTTCTAAAATAAGAGTTCTATTGTTTCTTCATAAAATTATATACACACAAAAGCCAAAATATATCTTTGATCAAATTCGATTTGCAAGATCCAATAGGGGAAAAAAGTTAATACTTCCTAGACATCACTCTCTTGTTTCTGAATATCAATTTCATGTACATTCTGCTCGTCTTTGGAATTTATTACCACAAAACATACAACAAGCCAGCAACGCAACGCACTTCAAAAATTTACTTTTTAATTTTTTTGAATAACTTTAATTTTTCAATGTTTTTCTTTCTTTAATAAGTTTTACTAATTTTGTTTTCATACTTTTATCTTTTTCTCTATTTTTGGTTTTATTATATTATATTTTTTTATATATTTTATATTCATTTTTTAAATTTTTTAAATTTTTAATTTTTTTAAATTTTCTATATCTTGTTTTTATTTTTTATATTATATTAATCATTGTGAATCAATTGGGATATTTTATTCATGTACTATAATTATAAGATTCAATCTTGTTGTACTGAAAAAAACAAATAAATAAATAAATAAATAAATAAATATTTTGAAGGATAATACAATACAGTTTAAGCTGCAAATTAATAAGACAATTTAAAAACCGGAATAATGTTAATACGATAAGGGTTGCGGAACACAAAATTTATAAATCTTTAACTTATGTTCCTCTTATATCTGAAAGATAAGAAAAATTCAAAAAATTTTCGATGATAAGAAATACTTAGTAGCACATAGAACATATAACACATTAGGTTCACTATTTAGCAAAACAAAAGATAAAATAAGTAAATTTGATATGTCCAATTTAGTTTATAAGATACCATGTAGGGGTAATGACATAGAAAATTGCACTAAAGTATACGTAGGTACCACAAAGAATAAACTGAAAACTAGAATAGCAGGTCATAAATCCAATCAAAAATACAATAAAACCACTTCTACGCAAAAAACAGCATTATCATTACACTGCAGCAACTAAAATCATTATCCAGATTTTGATAACACATCAATTTTAAACACAGAAAGCAATTACAAACGAAGATATACATTAGAAATGTTACAGATCATAAAGTACCATCAACACAAAGGATTAACTATAAAACAGACACATCCAATATTGCACAGAATTACAGACATTTAGTCAATAGGAAATAATAAAATTATTATACTTCTCATTTAGATTTTAAGAAACTATTAATTTAAAATTGTTTGCTATGTTATGATATTTCAATTATTTATACTTTGTTTTCTGGGTTAATTTTCAATTTGACATTAGAAAATATTTTAGTTCCCGCCTTTTTTTTGTAGTTATTATTTTTAAGTTTTTTATATATAAAAAATTTTCCCTGAAGAAGTCTTCCAATGCGAAGACGAAATATTGGAAATAAATACTTATAATTATAAAATAAAGGATCTTTAGCTCAATAAAACAAAAGACAAAAATTGTAATTAAATTTTATGCACTTTTTCCCATAGCATACATCTTTAAAACCGATTTTTAATGAAAATATCAATTGACCTATCCTACTTCGATCATCTACATTGAAAATCATTAACTTAGCATTAATATGTCTCATTAGACAAACATATGACAAAAATACAATAAAGTTTGGCAAGCTTAAAAAAGTGGGATGATTGAGATAGAATCCGTCATATACACATGTAAGTTTTATGCAATCATCATTTAAATGGTTTCCTATTAAGTATTTATATAACTATTTATATTTAAGTACGAGAAATGCAATATGAGGCGATATTACTTTAATTATAACCATGAATTATACATATCAATGCTTGAATGTTTCTTCTTCATATATTACAAATTTGTATAGTACGATTATGAGTAAGCATATTACAAGATGTAATTACATTGAACCAGGCGCTGATCCTGGAAAAGGTTTTGGGTGGGGGTAACTTTTGAATTCATTTTTTAATCTTTTTTACATTTTTTTATTGAAAAATATAATTTTGGGGGAGGGAGGAATTTCCAAAGAATGCTTAGGAAAAATGTTAACATTTTGTATTCATCATATCCATGTATACATACAAAAAAATAAATTGCCAACCGAATTGAAAAGTGTATTTTAATGACAACAACTTATAACTTCAGTTAGTATAAAGATATTAACATTATATTTCCAAATATTTTGTGAGTTGCAACTTAAATTCATTTGAATTAACCCAACTTTGTTGTAAAAGGTAATGTTCGGTTTTAACAACAGACTGAAATTCGTAATAACCGAATTTGAGTAGGAGTTACCGAATTTCAGTTAGCAAATAGCTAATTTTTTCTCTGGGTGTATGAAATGAAGAGCTAAAAACAATATTTGGACACCATATAAACACACAAATTTACAAATTATAAATATTTCACTTTGTTAAGCGACTTAGCGAAATATTGCTTTTTTGTCGAACTAGACCGTTTTGTTCATTATTGCTTTACCGTTTTTTTAATGCAAATCTGAAAACTTATATTTCTTTTGTTATAATTCAATACTCTTAATACTTTTTTATGATTTTCAATTATTTGAACTCAACAGTTCAAGATAATTTGTTTTTTGTTAAACAAAAAATCGTCCAAAGTGTATTTATTAATTAAAAAATTTCTTCATCCGCTAATTTAAAGCAGACTTTATCTATTAATAGATCCTTACATATTTCATTTCGAGTGACCGAAAATCTTCTATCCCTTCTACATTAGTCCTCTGAAGATGTTCGGTGACGCGAAATGAAACATGTAAAAGATTGTCAAATGATAATACTTTTGGCTGATTTAGTGCATAAACGGCCTGATCTGGTAACGCTAATTATAAAATCAAAATATTTGAAAAACAACAATTTACCATGTCGATATACTTTGTATGTCAGTACATGTATGTGTGTTTGTTGTATTAGAATTTGTAAAAACAACATATATCACAACAAACACTTTTATTTTCGCACTTTCTACATTTTCTACATTTAGTTAGAATACACTGTGTGTAATTTTTTAAGTCATGGCAAAATAACCATATACGGACACCACTACGTGATAAAAGACTAAAAAAAAGACCCGTGTCTACCAATTTTTCCCAAAGTCATCGCCTTTTTTGTTTATGTGCCGCCAAAGATTTGGGGCCCTCGGTATCATTTTCACAAAAAAGTGATCATTTTTTCAGGCTCATATCTTGCAAACCGTTCAGAATTTCGATTTACTCTCTATGGCAAGTTGTAGCTCTTGTCATAAAGAACAAAAATTGCGAACATATAAAATCAAAAAAACTTCACCTTCCAGATCAAAATCGCAAAAAACTTAAAAAAATTCCATTTTTTTAACCTTTTTTCCCGTCTTCAGGTCCATAGGTAGCAAACCGTTCAAAATTCAAGGAAACAATCAACTACAAAAATTTACCTAAGATCTCAGTAAACAAATTTCTAGAACATATAAACTTCCTAGAGATGATTTTTAACACTGTTTAGGTAGTGCGCAAAAGTGAAAAATTTTTAATTTCATTTTTTTTCTTTTTTCTCCTGTTCAGGTGCATAGGTAGCAAACTTTTACGTACCGACACCATTCCTTCTATCGGTACGTAAAGTTTATAATACAAAATATTATACATATCATCACTATTATTTGAATCAAACCAAGTTGCAGTGACACATAGTAAAGGGTTTTCCAATAGGCACTTGACAACTTTGAATTTAATTTGTAAACGCACTATTTCACTGATCATCTTACTGTTATTTTCCTTTTTTTCAGTAAACTCAACATTTTGATCATGGTATAGTACACGAACGAACAACGTATGCAAACTATAAAAATGCACAACCGAAATTCGGAGTCGGTGACCGCAACTTTAGGAGCGTTAAATCATATTCAGTGACAAAGCTCATTTTTGGCTCAATGGGTTCGTCAATAAGCAAAATGTACGTTACTGGTTTGTTGAAAATCTACATGTGCTTCATGAATCACCACTTCATCCACAAAAAATAACTGTTTGGTGCGGTTTGCATGCCGGTGGCGTCATTGGGCCATATTTTTTCGTCGACCATAACGATCGTCACGTTACTGATAACGGCGATCGTTATCGCGATTATTTTTGGCCCGAATTGGAAAACATGGACTTGGATGACAAGTTACAATCGATTTATTGAAGAGTAAGTTGGTGAGCGTTGTTATCTCAAGAAATGGACCAGTCAATTGGCCGCCTCGCTTGTGCTATTTAACGCCTCTAGACTTTTTTTCTTTTTGGGCTACGTCAAATCATTGGTCTATGCCAACAAGCCGACGACGTTGGAAGAACTCAGAGCCAACATTGAACGCGAAATAGCGGAAATGTTTTGATTGTATTTCATGTCGATAATAAAGTTTTAGAAATATCTCAAATGGTTTGCGTTGTTAAGTCCTTATTGAAAAACCCGTTACATCAATGAGATAAAATGTATTTCAAGTAGTCGACTTCTGAATTATTCAGGCTTCTTGAATTCAAATGGCAATCTTTAAGCCCATATGATTATTACTTACGATCACCAGAATTGTTCTTAAACTGCGAGAACCACTGTTCGTATTAATTGTCATCATTAATGATAATTACATTTTTAAATAAACCCGCGATTGTTAATATTAATGGCATAAAAACATTTTTAAAATAAAAATCAATTTTTAAAGAAAGTATTAAAATTTCACAAAAAGCATAAAAGAAAAAGCTGAAAAAAATGTATATAAAGACAAACATAATACTATTTTATTTAGGTTGCAATCAAAAGTAGCAACGCTTGCCGTATCGACAACATAAATAGCTTCACTGTTTTTTTTTAACTCTAACAAAAACTTTACCACGAATTGAAAACGAAGCTGTCAGTTAACTGCCTGTTGCTATATGTAAGACATTCGTGAACATATGCGAGTATGTTTGCGTCAGAAGTTCGATCAATGTCCGCATTGTGTAATGATCTTTTATTAACTTAGCAGAACCCAGCAATTGATTGAAATAACAGGTTTCTGTCATGAGGTGAGTGAATTTTAACCAAGATTGTGTTGGATTTATTATTTCCGGACTTTAACCTAAAAGACTCCTTAACTTGGGGTGGTCTTAATTTTATTGTGTGCAGATTATTGAAAAAGTGTATATGAAGTATTTATTTTTAATTTCGGCAATACCAGTAATAATTAAATCAGAAGCAACAAAATCATTTTGCAGTGCATTAAATTTCGTTTTCACTGTAAATAATTCTTTGTTTACTTTATCAATATTTTAAAGTTGAGCACATTCAACTATTGTTACTCGTTTTTCAATCTCTGGCAATGATGTTTTGAAATTAGACAACTCACCAGACAACTCACCAGACAATACATAAGTTAATTTATATTAAAATTAATTAATATAAAAAAAACAAAGTTTTTTTATTTTATTTTTTGTTTTTAATTTACTTTATTTATTAATTTATTTATGGGACGCGATGCGTCTGTTTTTCTATTTAATTTATTAAAATTTATTTATAGGACGCTATGCGTCTGTTTTATACGAGTTATAATTACTAACTGACTTACTTCTAAATGGTTTTAAATAATTACAAATTTTGCTTAATTGCTAAAGTTGAATTTTTTATAATAAATTATTTTATTATTGAAATACTTCCGTAAACTAAGCATTTATGTTATTGAACTAAATTTATGTCGCAATCGTATTGTGCCAAATGAAACTCTTGCTTGTTAAGCAATTATTTGGTTGGACTGAATTTAGGTCAAGAAATCATAAATGTGCAATTAACGGAAATTGGTTTCGCAATTTGGTAATTTGTAATTGTATTAAATTTAATATTTGTTTCCTTAACTCTTCCCCTCTTAAAATCGATTGTCCTCAATCGAGTAGAAAATTGGTATATCGTTTAATTTGATGCCTTGGTATGTTAGTGATGTTTGCTCTATTTTGGGTTGACAGGAAGTAGTGTTACCGGTTTCAATAGGCTGTGGTATTTCATTTACAAATATAGTCTTCGATTTGTTCTTACGCAGCATTATTAGTATAGCTAGTGGGATTGTGATCATCAAAATTATTAATGCTAGAGACAATTCTCTTATTTCCGTTGATTTGCTAAAGTTAGCAATTAACTTTGTATTATTAATGTGCAGTTCTTGTAAACTTTCAAGTGATAGGATTTGAAGTTGTTCTATTTCGTTTGGAGTGGGTTGTTCTGCAGGTGTTAAAATGTTCATGGGAGTGGCATCGATATTTTCGAAAATACGGTCATTAATGTGGATGGTAGCGTTGGTATAGGATATGATATAACTTCCAGTGAGGTTCTGAGATTCTTCATTTACTCTGAGAGTTCCAGAAAACCCATTTAGCAGTATTGTTCCTGTCGAAATTTCTTCAATTTGGGGAATGTGATGACCATTTGTTGTATAACATGATGATGGGAGAGAGTGTAGGATTTTTGGTAAGCAATTGTCAGTAGACAAGTTTACTAGATTATCTGAATTACAAATTTCCAACTTTGCAAGCCGTTTACATTTTGTTCTTATCCCATAAATTTGTTTTTCAAAAGTCAATATTTCATTAAATTCTAGTTTTACAATTAAATTATTACTCTTTATTGGTTTAATTAACAATTTTTCATAAACAATAGTTGAGGTCAACGGAATTTCTACTATATAGAGCATCAGCGTTGAATTATGCATTACTTTAATATTTGTAAATTCTAATGCCTCTTCTGGGCTTTCAAATGGTATATTCTCATTTTTGATTTTTTCAATTGCTAATTTTATCTCTAATTCATTCAGAAGAAAGGAATTTATCATTCCGATCCTAGACCATTGGATAGCATATTTGATATTGAGGATATCCTCCTTTATGAGACGTAATCGATTTCGATTTAGTATTATAAGCTGTTCGCTTAATATACTACTTTTCTTTATGTTGTTAGTCAAAAGGTTGGTAATCCGTGTAATATTATTGAGTCTAGTTTCGAATGAATTATTAATGACAAATTGTTCATTATTATTATTATTTAGATTTTCCAAATTTTTTATTATTTTTTCTAGGTCGTCATGGTCCGGAGAACCAGCTAAATATTTCCAGGCAGTGCCCAGAATATTTATTGACCTCTTATTTCTGACAATTTTTAATAAATGTATACTTTCTAATAGTTGGAATGTTCTTTTTAATTCTTCTTTTAGGATGGGAAATATAGGGTTTTGGGATGTCTCAAAGGTATCAATAAAATGTTGGATGTCGTTCAGGGAATGTTCGTATCTGTCGATGTCAATTTGGTGTATGAATCGGAAAACGCCACTTTGAATTTCGCGATTCCATAGTCTATTGTAGCTATTTGCGACGATGTGTAGTTATATAGCTGAATGTCAGCATGGGCCGACATAATGAATAGTAATCTGTAAAAAAAAAGAAGTAAAATATAAGTTTAGCTCTTGATGTTACTCTTATGTACGATTTTTCCCGATTCCGTCAACACGGTAGTTGATCTATCTTCTTTTACTATTTCCTTCCTGTATTTAGGTGTTATCTTAGTTCCTAGTCTCTTATCTATTTTTACGTATATGGTGTTACCAGTATCGTAATTTCTTATTGGAGTCCTTTTCTTATTATGGGTGTTTATGTCGTATTGTTGTTTTTCCTTTATCCTTGAAATTGTTTCTTGCCGGGCATCTTCTAGTTTTTTAGGATCAGAGCTCACTGTTCGACCAAAAAAAGCTTCAACAGGTTTTTTATTCGTGGTTGAATGTATTGAATAGTTGTACTCGTTTACAGATCTGTCTAGTAATGCTGTGAATGATCTGTTTATTCCATCTGCCTTCGTACATCTCATTATTTCAGTTAACGTTGAATGGAACCTCTCCACTTGTCCATTTACTGAGCTTTTATATGGCGGTGTTTTATAAACTCGGATGCCCAATTGGTCTTCTAGCATAAAAGAGATAGAGGCGGAGTTCAGGGACTTTTCATTATCTATAACAATTTCCTTCGGGATTCCAAAAATAAGTAGGAGTTTCCTTAGAGGTTCTTTGATGTCTTCGACAGCTTTTGATTTTATAATCTTTGCCTGAGCATATTTAGAAAACTTGTCAACAGCTGTAATTATGTGTTTCCCTTCCGTGTGGTAATGTCGATATGAACAATATGGCCAGGATATTCTGGAATAGGAGTTTCCTGAATATCTGGTTTTATAGGATGTCTATCATATTTATTCTCCTTACAGACAGCACATTGAGTTACTAAATCCTTTATTTTCTTGGTCATCTTTGGAAAATAATGTTTTTCTAAAATCTGAGCTTTATTCTCCTTATAGTTTCTGTGTGCACGTTTATGCGTTTCTAAGATGATTTCTTCTTGGTCCTGTTCGTTAACAATATCATTGACTTGGGTCTGTGTAAACCTTACTTTATAGGTGGAAAAATGCAAAGGGTATATTGATTGTATTTTTACCCATAATTGGTTCGAGAGTTTTAATACCGTTGATTACTGATGGGTTTAAATACCTTTTCAAAATGGATATCAGATTTTCTCGTTATACTCCGGTTCGGATATTACGTGGCGATGATAGGTTGGGAATATGATTTGAAATTGATAAGATGGGGTTGGATTTATATGTAAAAATAGTTGATTTTAAACACGTTAATAGGGTACTCCACACTAGGAATTAAGTTTTCACCAGAGCTTTCATCGCTGTGTTGGCTTACTGACATAGAATTGATTTCGGTTGCTTCTGGTTTCCTAGAAAGTGCATCAGCAACGATATTAGTTTTTCCAGGTTTGTACTCCATCTCATAGTTATATTCCTCCAAAACAGCTTTCCATCGTTTCATCTTCCCATTATTATTTTTATTACTCATAGCATAAGTAAGCGGTTGATGGTCAGTACGGATAATTACCTTTGATTTACCGTACAAATAATTTCTAAAGGAATTTAGTGACCATATTATGGCCAGCATTTCCTTTTCATTAGTTGCGTAGTGTTCTTCAGTTTTGCTCAAGGTTCTTGAGATAAACGCAATTGGTCGATCGGATTGTGATAATACTGCACCAAGGGCGAAATTGGATGCATCCGTGGTCAACTCGAAAGGTTTTTCAAAATCCGGATATGCCAGGACAATATCCTGTGAGACCAAGGAATTTTTCAATTTCCTAAAAGATTCCAAAGCATTCTCATCCAAAGTAATATCGTGTTTGGCCGATTGTCTTTTGAAATGCGACCCCCCTCCCCTCTTAAGAGAGACGTTAGGGGTTTTGCCAGTTTGGCGTAGTCCCTAATAAAACGACGATAATAACCTGAAAGTCCCAGAAATGATCTGAGTTCTTTTAACGTTTTAGGAATTGGAAAATTAAGAATTGCCTCAACTTTCTTTGGGTTAGTCTTAATTCCCGCCGACGAAACTATAAATCCCAAAAACTCGACTTCAGTCTGGAAAAAATTACATTTATCCAGCTGGACTTTCATGTTTGCATCCTCTAAGGTTTTAAAAACCTGCTCCAGATGCCGTAAATGTTCTACCTCAGATTTACTAAAACTATGATATCGTCAATATAGACGAAGCAAATTTTCCCGATATACTCATGTAGTATATCATCTAAAGCACGTTGGAATATCGATGGGGCATTTTTTGAGACCAAAAGGCAGTCTTGTAAATTCAAAATTTCCCATTACAAATAGAAAATGCTGTTTTCTCGATGTCAGACGTTTTAACGGTATCTGGTGGAATCCGCTTTTTAGGTCCAGAACGGAGAAAATTGTATTCTGTCCTAGATGAGACAAAACAACGTTTATGTCCGGAATTGGATATGTGTCAGAAATTGTCACAAGATTCAGCTTGCGATAATCTATAACCACTCTATATTGTTTGTTTCCCTGAGAATCAGGTTTTTTTTCGACACAATACATACTGGAGAGTTATAGGGTGACCTAGAGGGACGTATAATACCATCATCCAGCATTTTCTTTATCTGATTCTCTACCTCGCCTCTCAATGACAACGGATATGGGTAGGATTTTGAGTATATTGGTTTATCAGTTGAAGTTCTAATTTCCGCCAATTACTTTTGTGGTGTATGGTAATTTCTCGTCAGGGTCTGCGAACAGTTTTGGAAATTTTTCCACCAAGAAATTAGTTTTCTCCACTTGGTCTAAGCCCACGCTATCGCACTTTATATTCAACAAATTAACGTCGGGAAGTGGTAATTGTTTTAGTGGAATTTTCAATCTACCCTGAATCGTCATGTAATTTTCTGCAGTGTAAATTACAGCAGAAAGATCCTTTAGGGTGTTATGTCCTATAATTGCATCGAATGTTTTCAATGCCGGAAGAAGAAATAATTTGATTGGAATATCTATGTTAAAGAGGTTAATAAGAGTATGATTTGTTATACGCACATCGCCCCCAACTGATTTTGCCAAAAAGTTCTTTTTATTGGGTATCGATTTTTTCACAATTTCGGGACGGATGTAGTTTTTTCCTGAACCAGTATCGATTAAAATTAAATAGTCTCCCACCCTTCGTTTTACACTCGATGAATGGTAACGAAGAGTGGTCTAGATTAAAAAATGGACGTCACTATGTTCGGTATGCTCATATTCCACTTGAAGCTGTTGGTCCTCATAGTGTTTCGTTTGAATATTCGCTTTGGTAACCGTTTTTCATAAATTTCCGCCGAGTCTTCTAGATCCTGATTGTAGTATGGTTGATCGTCTTCCTCGATATTGAAGTTTCGTTGGTGTTTATTAGGGTTTTGATTAAACTGTTCCGGTGGCCTTTTTCCAAAGAGTGAATTTTGAGCCGGCCGGTTCATATAGTTGACATTCCTAGTTCGCATGCTTTGGTCAATATCCATCGGTTCTGGTCTTGGTTGAGGTTTCGGGGGTAAGGGTCTTGGAGGTAAAGGTCTTGGGAAAAAGCCATTATTGTTAGGATATTGTGCATGTTGCATTTGCGGATTTACTTGAGGTATATTCACATAGGGGCCATTTGGTCTGAATTGCGGAGTAAATGAAAGTTGAGGATAAAATGGTTGTTTGTAACCTCTTGGATTCTGGATTTGTCCTTTTTGGGGCGTAGATTGGGCACCATTGTGGTTTCTTGTCTGATGATTCTGATTCGCGTGGTACGAACGGAAGTGTTGGTTTTCTAGTTTTAAACACAAGTGTAGGGCTTGTGGCAACTCAGTAGGCTCTCTCATCGCAAGTAGTCTTGGAAGATCACCTTTTAATCCCCTGATAAAGGTATCCAGAGCTTTATCTCTGTATGTTCTCGTCAGCAGTTCCCTAGGTTCCGCACCTACGTCCATGCATGCGAGTTTATCTAATATGTGGTATAAATGGGAGTAAACATTGTGATAAAACTCCTGCACCGTATTATTCCCTTGAACCATAGTCGTCATTTGGTATTCAAGAGTTGTAAGATCCCTCTTGTCAGAATAATGGATGGAAAGGCATCTCGCCATTGCGGTCCAGTTCAGCGGGGGTGTTGTACGATTCTAGCGCTGTGTCCGCGGTGACCGGTAATTTTATTCCGAATCGTACTGAGTATGCCGTAATATTTTGGTGATCCCTTTATAGGTTCGTATACCTTCATAATTCGATCTACACTCTTCTTCCAAGAGTTAAATTCACCAGGAGTACCCGAAAATTCCCGTATGCATCGAACAACATCTGGGATTTTGTCCAGCTCTGACAAATTTCCGCCATCGTTCAAATTTATCGTCTGGTCCGACATGTCACTAGCGTTGCTACTGTCATGGTGACTGTTCCGAGTCAGAACGTCCGTTACAATTCGAGTCACAAGGCTTCCAGTTCGATTGTTCCCTGAACTGTAGGAGGAGGAGGAAGATTTTGGGTATTTAGGACTGAAGGTCTTATGATATTATTTGGGTTGGACATTTTCGTAGCAAATATAAATATAAGAAAGTTTTCAATAAAATCAAGGTATTAACACTTTTCTAATTGTCAAATAAAATAAGGATATTTTTATTTAAAGTATTTTCCAATTTCCAACCAAGTACAAGAAATAAAATTTATGTATTCTTTTCGATAGACTTTTTGTTAAATAAAATTTAAAGTATTTTGATTTTAATTGATTTTTAATTCTTTTTCGATACACTTTTTGCTAAATAAAATTTAAAATATTTTGATTTTTAATTCTTTTTTTTTTTTTAATTTGGGTATTTACGTTGCACTTTTCCAATTTCTAAATAAAATTAAGATATTTTGATTTCTAATATTTTCAATTTCCAAAATGTAAGTATTTTAATTCTTTTTTTTTTTTAAAAATTTAGGTGTTTTACGTTACACTTTTTTTTTTTAGAGATTTTTTGAATAAAATTTAGATATTTGATTTTAAATATTTGTTGTTTTTTTTTTTTTTCCTTAATCTTTTTTTAAATTTAAGTATTTAACTTTTTCCAATTTTAAAATTTAATCACTAGTGTTATTCTTAAAAACTAGAGCTTACATTAACATCATCAGGATGATGATGGCGATGAAGTGATGGGGGATGCAGCAAAGTCCTCTTTGCATCAGCTACTGGGGCACTGCAGTCTCCACTTATTCGCTTCTAAACGGGCTTTTTTTCCTTAAGCGCGTTTTCACTTTTGTTGCTTTTGTCACTTTTGTTCGGGCTTTTTTTTTTTCTTAAGCGCGTTTTCACTTTGACACTTTTCACTGCTCGGGATTTTTTGCTTTACACTTCGCTCGGGCGCCAGTTAATTTATATTAAAATTAATTAATATAAAAAAAACAAAGTTTTTTTATTTTATTTTTTTGTTTTTAATTTACTTTATTTATTAATTTATTTATGGGACGCTATGCGTCTGTTTTTCTATTTAATTTATTAAAATTTATTTATAGGACGCTATGCGTCTGTTTTATACGAGTTATAATTACTAACTGACTTACTTCTAAATGGTTTTAAATAATTACAAATTTTGCTTAATTGCTAAAGTTGAATTTTTTATAATAAATTATTTTATTATTGAAATACTTCCGTAAACTAAGCATTTATGTTATTGAACTAAATTTATGTCGCAATCGTATTGTGCCAAATGAAACTCTTGCTTGTTAAGCAATTATTTGGTTGGACTGAATTTAGGTCAAGAAATCATAAATGTGCAATTAACGGAAATTGGTTTCGCAATTTGGTAATTTGTAATTGTATTAAATTTAATATTTGTTTCCATAATCTTTCTCTCTCTAGCTTTTGTATATTATGTATATTTGTGGATTAATGAGAGATTCAACTATAAGCTCTTTTTGAATATTTAACATTATGAAATAAAAATGTTCACCTTATCGAATAGGAATCTACTAGGCGTATGGGTGATTCGTTAAAATGTAATATTCATCATACGCATAGTAGAACTCATATGCAATATGCTTAGTTTGTAGTGTGGCGTTTCGTTTAATACAGTATAGGGCAAGTACTCAATTAAAACACGCAATTGTCTTAGCTATCCGCCCTTTCCCTGCAAAGACTTCAGAAAAAGCAGTCTATTATATGAAATAAATATATGGTACAAAACTACAAATTGCTTAAAAATTGTAAATATGCTTTTTTTTTTGCTAAAATTTTTGAGAAAAATTACCCATTTGTCGTTTTTACATTTTGTACAAAATTGAAGATGTAGTGAGACATAAAAAACACCATGTTATTTTCAAATAATGCAAATAGTGTTTTATGGAGGGCATATTTAGGTTTTGTTTAAGCAGTATCAGTAAATAGTTTATACGTATTATTATAAACTGGAACAGAAAAATAATCATTATCGAATTGTTTATATGGCTTTATTAAAATATCAAAGATTTTTGTAAATATATTAACTCTTAATAAACATCCAGAATAAACCATGAATAAGTTTCATCAATTTTCGTTCACTGTAACAATTTCATCAATATATATATATGAAACATTTATTTATTTATTTTATTTATTTATTGTTGATTTCCTGCACAACAAGACTAAGCGTTTAATTATAGTACAGGATTTTATATGTGCACAAATATTTGCCAGATTCAATTGAGTTAAATTAATCTTTCATAAACAGCAAGAATTATAATGAATATATCATGATCTCCCTGAATGTTTTCTACACAAAAATAGTGAAATCCTTACAAATACAAAATATACTTTATGTACTTAGAGAAACATTTCATAAATACACTCAAATAAAAAGTTAGTAAAGTCAGCAAAAAATTTTGCTGAGTCAGCAAAATTTTAGTCAGAAGGGTGCTTGCAAAAACATTACTAATGTCAGCAAAATCAGCGAGCTAATTTTTAGCAACAGAATTAGAAGATTCAGCAAAAGTTTTGCTAAAACTTAGTGGAGAAGAAATTGAAAAAACCCTTGCTACACATTAATAAAATTTTTGATGAATATTAGTAGACTGAAAAAGCTCAAAAAATTTGTAAAAAAATTTTACTTTAGTTAATTTATTTTGCTGAAAATCATAAAACATATTTGTGTGATTCTTTTTAAAATAATTTACAATACGTTACAAAATATAAAAATTTTCATACTCCCACATTGACGACATGAATTGATGTAATATCTGCAAATATATAGAAGTAATTATATATAACATAAACAAAATTATTTTTCAACTACTTACATCAATGATTGTCTCAATGATGCTTTCTTTTAAAGAAACACTAATGCCGAAGAGAAAAAATGAAACGAAATGACAAAATAACAAAATGTATCATATACAACCCGTTTTTTTTTTTAATAAGAAAAAGGAAACATAAAAATGTACCTAATGTCTTTGTCTTTTCTATTGTTCCTATTGTCTTTCCCTTTCGTTTTAGTCTGTCTACCTGCTGTATATTTGTTATCAACTTGACAACTCAATTTGACTACAAATACACATTTAATGTTTTTAAATTTAAATTTAAATATTATATTTTGTCTTTTATTTAATTAATCGCCAATTACTTTCACAAACCGGTGAAAACGCAAAATTAAAATTGTTCTAATCCACAATTTTGTTTTATGTATGAAAAACAGATACAAAAATCTTCCATGGAGTTGTACTTTTTAGTATAATTTTCCTCGTCACTACTACATCGTGACATCTAATTAATTCTGCGTATAACTTTTAATCTGGTTGTCGTTCACACTACTGATTTGCTAATCAGCACAATTTTAAATTAGTAAAACATTAGTAAAATATTAGTAAAACATTAGTTCAAAACAGTTAAGAGCTGACTTAGTATAACTACAATTTTAGTTTAAAACATAATTTTAGCAAAACATTTGCTGGAAAATAATATACCTGATTAACAAGATGTTTTACAAACTTATCTACTAACTTATTTTTTGAGTGTATGATGAAATTGATTTGATTTTTTTGTAAACATGTTATAAGTAAGTACTATGAAGCTTTACTTTTGAGTGTAGTTATTATAATTTTTAAAGTCATAATATAGTTATTAAAATGTTTGCTGTTGTGTATGAACTGGAAAATTAGGCGCCTGAGGCAAAATATTTAAAAAATAAAACGCTCGACCACTTTAGGGAACAGGCCACAATTGGGAACATTTTTCTATTGATTGAACACAAAATATAAACAAAGACTTTATTCGCAAGTCTTTGTTTATATTGTGTGTTCAATCAATAAGAAAATGTTGCCAATTGTGGCCTGTTCGCTAAAGTGGTCCTTTCGTTTTTTCTTGTTGTTGCATTAATATATCAAAAAGGTCAGCTGTTTTAGAATGTCAGCTAAAATAATAGAAACATTCTGTTAGGGCATCCAAGATCAGCAAATAGTGAGGTACCAACTGAACTGAGAAAAAAAATTCGGTTGCTGCAACCGAATTTGCGAGGTTGTGGCAACATAATTCTTTCGGTTGTGGCAACTGAATTTGTGAAATTGTTGCCACAGACTCAATTCGGTTGAAAAATCTAGATACGATTTGGCTATAGGTCACACAATTTTTGGCTTCAGTTTAGCCCGAGTGCGTAAGCATTCCCAATTTTTACAGCAACCGAAAAAGCCCACTTTAATATTTCAGAAAGTAGGAGGAATCTCTCCAAAATTATGGGAGCTACTTCTTCTCCGGGAGACGCGCTAGCAGATTAATTCATAAATCATCATTCTAGGTGACCGTTAAGGGGCTAAAACTTAAGTTGAAAGAGGGCCTTTTTAGTCGTGTTTTTGTAGCAAAATGTACAAATCTCGGGATAGAGATATTTCAGAAAGTACGAGGAGTCTTTCCAAGATTAGTGTCTATATTTCTTCTCCGGAAGACGCTCTAGCAGATGAATGTATAAATTATCTTCGATTGGGTTGGATTCGATTGGGGCACTCTAAATGGGTTAAAGTGGAATTGTTCAAAATTTTACCCTACGGGTCAAAAGTCGGGACATCAGAATTCGTTTTAGAGGTATGGTTCCTTCGGCAATGTTTATTTTTTTGATCCCTAGAATACGATTTTCCTTGTACGTTGAGCGATTTTTAAATCGACCCGCCCTAGTGTACATATTAGATACTAAAAACACAGACCATCAAAATCTGAAAATGACCAGACCCTCCGACTAGAGTATATGAATACGAAACTGACCACAGAATCTCCATCATACCAGATTTTTGAGATATCTTAATCTAATGTTTTAAAAAATAGCTTTTTTCGCTGCATTTGGGACATTATAACAGCGAGAATTGAGTTTTTATTCACAAACATTTTTATGAAATCTGAAAGTCCTGTCTGTTTGGATTCAGCGTACCTCACACCTTTTGAAAACCCATGAAATAAAAAATTGATCGTCAGCATATCTTTTATAATTCGGTTTCATACAAAATTATAGAAAATATAATCCGAAATATGGAAAATTGTATCTGATCGAATTTAATTATATAAAATTTTATAAACATTTAACGGATTTTTTTTTTCTTATATAATTGAAGGGCTTATTGTAAAAACTTGATAAGCCATATTTTATTTTTAGTTTGTTTTTGCCTTTTAAATGCTAAAAATATACAAGTGACCTTTGCAGGACGTTTAAACTCAAGTTACTTGCAATAAGTGTTTAAATAAGACTTCTATTAAATACTTATCAACTAATGTCTACAAAACAGAGAAAATCCATAAAATACTAAATGTGGCTTATCGAGCTTTGCAATAAGCTCTTCAATTGTATTTAGTTTTTAAATTTTTCCAAAATTTTTTTTAACGCCAACATTTTTTTTTAGTTTTTTTTTTCACCGAAATTTTTTGCCACAATCGGCACACACGATTTTAATGCTTCCACTTATGTTGTATTTATTGGCGTGTCTTCTAGTCAATATTACTTACCTATTAACACATATTTACACAAAGTTTGTATACTGAAGGCTTAACAAACATTCGATTCATTGTGGTACTGAAAACATCTTTTGGTTGTTTAAGTGTTGAACGGAACATACTTTAATGCTTAAAAAGTTTTATGTAGATGAAAATGTTAAAAAAATAAAACTTTTATTGAAAACTTCTGTTCCAGTTCGTTGATATTTCAGGAATTTCGCTAGTATTTTTATGAATAAAATTTGTATTCCAAATTAAGTTTGTTTGCGTTGAAGGGAAACCAAAGACTTGGTTGAAGTTTTTTTCTAAATTACAGTAATAAGTTATTTTTTTAAAGTTCGAAATATTTCCTTATTTTACATTAATTGAAGAGCTTATTGTAAAAACTTTATAAGCCAAATTTATATTATTGCTGGTTTTATCTGTTTTATAGACAGCTATTGATGAGTATTTGATAAAAGACTTGCTTGTACACTTAATACAAGTATCTAGAGAATAAAAGTCCTGAAAATTCATACTTTATGCAATAAATCAATACTTTGAAGGCAAAAACCAGTAAAAATTAGCATGTGGCTTATCAAGTTTTTACAATAAGCCCTCCAATTCATAAAAAATATAAATTTAGGGGAGGTAAACCAAAAGTAGACACAAGTAAAAACAAAATGAGTCCAAGATCGTTGGGATAAGATGGGATAAGAAATAACTGAGATATAGCCGATTAAATCTCATTTTTTTTTTAAGTTACAAACATTTCTTAAAATAAAAAAATTTCCTAAAATAAAAAATTGCTCTAAAAACATTATTATACATAAAATATATAAATTACGCGAACACAGTCAAAAAGTAGACACTAGAAGTGATCTAGCGAGAGGGAGGGAGGCCCAGATTTCGATATTAATTTTACTCTATGAATTTATAACTTTTTATGATTTTAAAATTTTATTAAAATCAGCAGATTTTTTTTATGTTTTGCTAATTATTAATAAGATAAGAACCTCAAAAATAAAACACTTAAATATACAAAATTTTAATTATATTGGAGTTTAATTTTATTACATTTGATGCAACAATTTCCTTTACTTATTTTACTGCAATCATCAAAAACTTTGGCTTAATATTCGTAGACAACAAACAGCAAACTAAACCTTTATATCAAAACAATTTTTTCTATACTTATCTTAAAATATCAATTAAACATTAATTTGAATTCAAACTGACTTTCCATTAAGAGTTTAATAATACATATGAAGGGTTTATTGTAAAAACATGATAAGCCACATTTTATTTTTTATAGACTTTCGATGTTTTCTAGACATCCATTGATAAATATTTTAAAGAAGCCTTGCTTAAACAGATATTACAAGTACCTAGAGTATAAACGTCCTGCAAAATAATATTTTTTGCATTTTTTACACCGTCAAGTTTTTTACAATAATCAGTTCATATCAATTAAATGTTTAACTGAAAATGAATTTAAATGTTTAACTGAAAATGAATTTGGCGTTTCTATTTATGTTGAAATGCGAAACCAAACTAAACACAAATCACTTGAAAGCTGACAAAATGGCCACCAGTTAAAAATGTGTTGCCAACTTAAAGTTCTATACCTGAATAAAAACACCATTTATTAATTAAAAAAGGAGCTAATTTCGGCAGCTTTTCCAGCAAGGTTATTTTTATTTATTTATTCCATTTCATCTACAGAATTTAATTCTTACAGATTACTAAACTAGAAGAAAACTTAAAAACTAATTATAATGTTTAAATAAAACCAACTTAAACTTATCTTTATTTACATTAAAGTTTAAAATTGGAGCAAAACTATTACATAAGTTTAAACATCTTGCAATCGGCCTATTTTCGGCGTAGTTTGTTCTATGAACAGATTCTTCGAAAATCGGGTTTACCCTTAAATCTCTTGGAGGGCGATATAATATAAAATGAACAATTTATTTCACCAGTTATAACATTATAAACAAACATTATCGCGGAATATAACCTACGATCTTCCAAAGATTGTAAGCCTAGCATTTTCCTCCTAACATCATAGGAGGTAAATCATAAGGCCAAATTAATTTCAAGACCGACTTAACAAAAATCTTTTGAACACGTTCAATTCGACTTGATATACCTATTTGATTCGGACACCAAATAATAGAGCAATATTCCAATTTACTACAGACCAACGAAAAAAACAACATTTTAAGCGTATAAAGATCTTTAAAATCCTTGGAATTTCTCCTTACAAAGCCAAGCATACTATAAGCCTTAGAAGTTATACAGTCTATGTGGCTAGAAAAAGACATTTTGCTGTCGAAACCTAGGAAAAAATTACACATTCCAAAAAGAAGGTGATGCCCACACTTGCTTACATATCTCATTGCCAAATTTAGTAACTGCAATACCAAACACATTCCAACGTTCCATCAAAAAAACAAGTAGTATTGTAATCAAGTAGTATTGTAATCAAATCAATTGTAATCAATTCTTTAAATTTAAACCAGAAAGCATGAATGCAACAACAAAGTAATTATTTACTTAAAAGAAATAACAATGTTATTAACTTATATGTATAAGTTTTTGAACTCAAGAAGTAATCATAAACTTTTTCTTAATAAAAGGACGTTATTGGAAGTAGTTCCTCATTTTGAAAAAAGAAGTTATACAATTTTAAAGAAGTTATCTTATATATTTTTGTTAAAACAAGTTTTTATTTGCTGGAAAATAATACTAAAAACCGAAATTGCATGTTGCCTAAATTATGGTAAACTGTGGTTAGGTATAAATTAGGGATGCGCTAATTTATACTTCATGTTTTCTTATTTTTTCTAGGAACTATTTTATTTTTTTTTTTGTGTAGTTTTACAAAGGAACTATTTCTTTATTAAAAAATGTATGTAGTTATTACAAATATAAAGTAAATAGTTCTTCGCTAAAAAAAATAATCAATTCTAAAGAAACAATTATTTTAGTCTCACGCCCTGTTAAAAGAATCGAGTAGGTAATCTAGTAAGGAATGCGTTCTGCCCAATATGCTTGATTACAAACCCGCTTACCTTTTTGAAAATTTTTTGCTGGGACATAACTCCTAAGTCCTTCACCTCAATTGAACGTGTAAGTGAAGAACCACCTATATCATAATCGAAAACTCTAGGATTAAAACAACGAGTGTAGGACACTGTACAACATTTATATACATTTATCCCTATCTCATTTTCGATGCACCAAACGGATAAACTTTTTATATCAGATTGCAGTTTACTGCAAGCATCGATATTTGATATTCTTGAATATATTTTCAAGTGATCAGCAAACAAAAGACACTTTGAATATTTTAAAATTAACTGTAAATCGTTAATGAATATAATAAGAAGTAAAGGGCCAAAGTGGGTTCCCTGGGGAATACCAGAATAGATTGACGCCTATTCTGGTAAAAACGCGAAGAAAAGAATTGCCAATTGAAACATTAATATATCTGTTTAATAAAAAATTTTTAAAAAATGTTAAAAGATTGTGTGATAATCCAAACCTGCTAAGTTTCCGCAGTAGAAGATTATGACTTACGGTATCAAAGGCCTTAGCAAAGTCTGTATAAATAACATCGTACTGTGATCTTGCTTCCATTGAGTTAATAATATCGCGTGATATTAACATTAAATTCGTAGTAGTGGATCTGCCAGACATAAAACCGTGCTGACAAGTGGAAATTGAACTTTTGACATGATCAATAAGTTTGTCCTTTATAAGCCTATCAAATATTTTCGCGAAAACGCATTGTTTAACTATCGGTCTATAGTTAGTGACTTGGCTACGATCACCCGATTTAAAAATGGGGACGATGGAGCAGAATTTCCAACTATCCAAAAACTTACCATGCTTGATACATGTAATAAAAAGAATAGAAATTGCTGTAACAATATGTTGTGAACATTTCTTAAAGAATAAAGAAGGATATGAACCAACGGAGCACTTAGCTTCATTGTTTAAAGCACTTATTGCATCCATTACATCCTCAACACTAATATTGAAATCTAATAATAAGCCAGAATCCTGTAAAAAGCTGTAGAGTTTGAATTTGCATTAAAAATGTAAAGTTTCTTTTTACGTTCTATGTTTTTTTTTTTTTTTTTTTTGCGAAAATTACAAAATCAAATTATTTGTCGAAAAAGTTATGAAAACGCGTTTTGTCGCAAGAAAATTATTTGTGTTAAATATTATTAAATAATGTGTCAAAAATTAAAAAATATAGTTAGGGCGTCCAAAAAAACCCACTAATTCGGAATGGGTACATTTTCTGCGGCCAATTTCACGTTGAAGGTTCAATATTTGGTGTCAAAAATAAACCAATTTTCTGTAATTTGTGAGATTTGGTAGCAAATAAAATACAAATTGGTATCAATCTTTCCATTGGAGTATTTAAAATATTAAACAATTTTAAAACCAAAAAGTATCGAGCAAATGTGAAATCAATATTTACCCCCTAAATATGCAATTGCTACGTTGTGTTTTCTATAACTTTTTTGCTTGATCTTATATCTCAATAACTAAGAAACCTGGAAGAATAGCTCTTCAAACAATGTTTAAATATATGTAGAGAATGTTGCGTATCGGTATTTTTAACTACCTGAAATTTTTCTTACAATATATAGTCATTTCTTACCACATCTAAACGATCAAGAGCTTATTTTGTTTATACTAGTTAGTGTCTACTTTTTTACTATGTCCCCATAGTTTAAATATTTTGTTTATAATTATGTTTTTAGTAAAATTGTATTTTTAAAATGGATTTTTTTATTTTCAGAAATGTTTGTAATGTAAAACATTAATTAGTATAATTTAAATCTTTACTACAACCTCCAATATTTACTTCTAAATTTCCCCAAAAAAACAATGTTTTGCGAAATTTTATAAAAATATTACAACTTAAGAAAACTTAATCCGAAAATTATTTTAGATTTTTCGGAAATGCAATTGACACTTAATCGGCTATATCTCAGCCATTTCTTAACACATATGAACGATCCTGGGCTCATTCTTTTTGTACTAGTGTCTACTTTTGCTTTATGTCACCTTTATTTATTATATTGCAGTTTTAGCTAAGAAAATATTTCGAACTTTAAAATAATAACTTATTATTGTAATTTAGAATCTTAACTACATCTTCCAATATTCACTTTTAAGTAGTTTAATAGTTCTTTGGGTTTCCTTCAACACAATCAAACTTAATTTGGAATAAAAACAATATTCATAAAAATATTAATGAAATTCCTGAAAAAGCAATGAACTGGAACAGAAGTTTTCAATAAAATGTTTATATATTTTTTTCTTAACATTTTCTTCTTCATAAAATTTTTTAAGCCTTAAAGTATGTTCCGTTCAACACTTAAACCAACAAAAGATGTTTTTAGCACAACATGGAATTTATTGGTTGTTAGCCTTTCAATATACAAACTTTGTTGTAAATATATGTTAATAGGCGTGTAATAGAGACTAGAAGATATGCCAATAAATACAACGTACAACAACACTTCGATGAACAAATTTTGCAAAAAAAAAAAAAAAAATGTTGGCGTAAAAAAATTTAGGAAAAATTTAATTATCGTTATTTTCCATCGATATAATTTGTTTCGAAATGAGTTTAAGACTTCTACTTGAATTTCATATTGAAATGTTAAAATCATTTTAAACGAAGGTAGTGTTGCTATTTTTTTCAATTGTCGAATTTTTATTACACCTATCCCTTGAGTTACACTTTAACTTTTACACGATTTGTTTATGTCTAGTGTAAAGCGAGGGATGTAAAAATTATCTCGGTTTACACGATTTTTTTTGGTTAATTAAAATTTTTTTATAAAATGTAATAAAGATATAAAATTTTTATCCGATAAAGCGCAAGGAAAATAGCAGAAAATATCTTCAGAAAATTGTTACGAATGAAATAATTTCATTGTTTTAGAAATGTGTCTTAAAGTCATTGCGCTGTAACACGAAACCTTCAATGCCCAGGTAAAAAAATATTTTAAGAATTTTCGTTTTATATATAACACAGTGCAACACATAAATTGGTTCCTCTTTCGTACCCGGTTTTTTTTGAAGTGTATATCGAAACTAAAAAAATCCGCAAAGGACTTGGCCAGATTACATCGAAATTTTTTTTTTTTTTGACACCCTAAGTTTTTGCACCCAAACATGATTTTTTTTAAAAACGAAAATTTTTATGGAATCCATATATCATAAACCGTTCAGAATTTTGTTTTTATGTCTTTGGCAAAGTTGTAGATCCAAACCAAAGCAAAAAAATTCTCATATGGACCGACCCAAAAAAATTCCATCCACTGCATCAAAATTGCAAAAAATTGGGAAAAAATTAATGAAAAACGATACATTTACAGCTGTGCTTACAAATGTAAATTTTAATCTCCGAAACGCATGGGACGCTCTCAAGCTGTAATTCAGAATGTTTTAGGAAAGGATCGAGCAGAGCCAGATAAAGCAAAGAAATTAGTGGCAACAATGCTGCAATATTTTGAAAATATAAATGTATCGATGACGCTGAAATTGCATTTTTTGCATCATCATATTGATGTTTTTAAAACAATTGCCCACCGAATCAGATGAGCAAGGGGAGCGATTCCACCAGGTCACAATGCCAATGGAAAAAAGATTCAAAGGCAAGAAGCTGGACGCAATGCTTGCAGAGGTTTGTTGGTGGAGCCACAAGGTGTGCCTGTGTGAGGATGGTGATATGGAAGACCCAGGGGACACTGGATTTAGAGATGTGCCTTTGGATCCTCTTTCTTGTAGTAGTGCAGAGTCAGATCATGACCTTGAACCACCACCAAAAATATTTAAACCTTAACAGGCGTGAATAGCAATGGTATGTTATTTATTTATTCTGTTAAAATTATATATTTTCTTATTTTAGTTCTGTTCGACAAACGTTACCTCGCGAACCCGCTTTGACTCCATCTTACCAAAAAGCGTTTTTATTAACAAAAATTCGGTAAATGAGAGCGTGATAAGAAAGTAATTGTGTTTCTCATTTTACCAGAAGTTACTATACTTTTTTCGGGTAAAATCGTAGCAGAATAAAATCATCGGCAGTTAATAATACACATGTTTTGCATTTGTATAAATAAACAAAAAAACTTAAACAAAAAATAAAAAAAAAATTATGAAATTGTTAATTGCGTTATAAAATAATTACTTTTTATTAATAAAATAAATATATTCATTTTTCAAAAACATATCAGCATTACAACAATAAAATGTTTAAATAGTAAATTTGAAAACAAGTAACAACAAAAACGGCATTAACCTATATAGTCTTTCTTTGTCGAAACGACAAACATTGGCTATGCAAAATAAGTGTGAGCAAAAAGATGTGCTTTCTAGGGTTAAGGAATGTTCGTATTAAGATGACATGTACTAGAGAGTTGTTTATATTGTTGTTAGATATAATTTAGCTGAAGAAAGATTTCTTAAATTCCCAGTATTTAAGCCATTTCAGGACAAAATCATGAAAAAATCATAAAAAATAGCATTTTTTCCCAATTTTTTGCAATTTTGATGCAGTGGATGCAATTTTTTTGGGTCGGTCCATATGAGAATTTTTTGCTTTGGTTTGGATCTACAACTTTGCCAAAGACATAAAAACAAAATTCCGAACGGTTTATGATATATGGATTCCATAAAAAATTCCTTTTTTAAAAAAATCATGTTTGGGTGCAAAAACTTAGGGTGTCCAAAAAAAAAATTTCGATGTAATCTGGCCAAGTCCTTTGCGGATTTTTTTTAGTTTCGATATACACTTCAAAAAAAAACGGGTATGAAGGAGGAACCAAACGATGACCTTAAAAATGCTGCACTGTGTAATTATATAAGAAAAATGAGAACATCTTATTGTATAATATTATATCTAATGTGACACAATTAGACATTATTGGATACAATTAAATCTAATTTGATGAAATTCGATATAGTTTGATACAATTGTATCAGAATTTTGTCCTCATCCATATATATTAAATTTATGTAATGTCCTACATTAACATCCAATTAGACAAAACTGTAAACAGATAAATGCAATTAAGTAGTTGAAAAGCCTGTCCATGCCAGACAGAAGCTCAGGGTCTAAAATTAAAAATATTTTTAACCCGCTAATTTGATTTTTCAAAGTTGTTATTTTCAACAAAATAAACACTTAATTAACTTGAATATAAAATAGGTAGTTTTTTTCTTTTAATATAGTTGATGAAAGTTAGAGTAGTATTTAATTTGCTCAATTGGCTTCTGATGAATCTAAGCTAATTTTCTGATTAAAATTTGTTAAGTGTTAATATATCTTTAAAATTTCTCAAAAATATCTGTTTTTGGCAACTAAACAGAAAATATTTTAAGTAGTAGTAAATATTCTAAATTATAATAATAATTAATTTTTTTAACCCTGGAAATTCATTCTTCGTCGAATTTACTACACATGCCATATGATATTTACGCAACAAAATTAGTATGATTTTCTACGGTTTAAAGTTGCAAATATTTCATTAACTAAAAATAAATGCATTTATTTATACATGAAATATATAAATTGGGGGATAAAGCTAAAAAACTAATAGCAAAAATTATGAGCCCTGGATTGTTCAGATGCGATAAGAAATGACTCAGATATAAATGATCAAAATTAGACTAGTATTGTAAAGGGTGTCCCAAGAAGAGCGCAATTTTTAAATTTTAAATAAAACACAGATATTTAAAAAAAAAATCGTGAAACTTTATTATATCGTAAAGTAGCAGAAACTGGTTATCATTTCACGATACCGAACACCATTGACTGTTTGCGCTTGACCTGCCTCATTTTCATAAAAAAAGGTCCAATGATTCCTCCAGCAAAAAATCACACCACACAGTGACACGTTGAGGATACATTTGCTTCTCGTGAATCACTCGAGGATTTTCTTCACCCCAAATGCGACAATTCTGCCTATTGACGAAGCCATCAAGATGAAAATGGGCCTCGTCACTGAAGATGATTTTATCGGCAAAATCAGCATTTTCATGTTGTCTCTCCAATACCCAATTAACGAACTCCCTTCGCTGTCCATGGTCAGCTGGCTCCATTTTTACTAGCCTCGTACCGTCTACTAGCAAACAATAACAATTGTTCAAATGTCAAACAATGACACTTCGATTGTTGCCAGATTTAAAAATTGCGTTCTTCTTGGGACACCCTTTATTTGTCTCAATTATCTCCGGAAAATTATAAATAAAATTCCTAAAACATAAAATAAATTATGTTTTATGGGTTTTAAGACAAATATAATGGAAAGTGATACATAAAAAGTTTGTGGAAAATAAAGTAATCCTAAGAAATAAATTGGCAATCTGAAGAAATTGGATTTGATATTTTGGCCTCTGAAAATCTCATTTATTGAAGCAGTGCCACTTCATTGCTTTTATGCAAAAAAAAACTTTAATATCATGTGATAATTCTCTTAGTGTAGGGATATAAAAAACATTTATATATAATAATATATTATATTTATAATTATATGTAAAAAATATTCAAAAATTTCGTGTTTGGTTTTTTATTAAAATGGTTTGTTTATACACTCACAATATTTTTTTCCGCAAAGACTACTGAATGTAACTGGAAGTCAGTTAGAAACAGGACTACTTACTTTTCGTTTAAAACAATCGTATTTTGTAGTTTATTTTCAACTGTTGGAAAATTGACAAAATTCATAAAACAATAGATTGTTATCGTTTATTTCAATACTCAATACAATACAACAACTTTTTGTTTTGAATAAAAAATTTTAACTGAATATTTTAACTATTACGGAAAGCCCGTTTTTTTTTTTGGTAATTTTTTGGTGAAAAACAGACAGAACGTTAAAACAAATATATTTCTTTGGTAATTTAACTGTATATTCCATTGAAGCAACATTACCGACTAAACTTTTAAATGGCTGCTGATTTTTTATGGAAAAGTGCTTGTGAGTATAAACAAAATCATTTCATAAAAATGTATATATCATATAAAAAATATTTATATATAATTATATACAATTATATACAATTGCATTTTTCAAATATATATGTATATATATATATTACAGCGACTCAAGTTGTATCGAAGCGAAATTCGTGCAAGGTGTACCCCCCTCAAAATGAACATTTTTATTTTTTAAGATGACATCTAAAATATTTCGCCTCTAGCTTTGATCTTTCGTGAGCTGGACCATTTTGAAAAAGGGTCCATTTTTGCATGTTTTGTTAATTTAAGAATCTGTTTCCCTTACCAAGATATACAATATGGGTATCATAAGAAAGGTTTTTTTAATGCACGTATATACAATTTGTCTAAGAACAATCATCCATGTCTTTTTTTTTAATGATATTCTGTAAAAAAAACGGTTTTTGAATATTTTGTTCGGGGTTGTTTGTAATAAAAATGCCAAATTAACATAGTTTAATCTTTAGTCGATTTAATTAAATACGGGTCTCAGATTTTTTTGAAATTCGTGCTACTTTGCGTTTTGACAAAAATGAAATGGGGTGGTAACTCTTCGTTTTAAATAGGGCAATATATGGCAATATTTAATAGGGCAATATGTCAATATGCCAAAAAAAGCTGAGACCCATATTTAATTAAATCGACTGAAGATTAAAATATGTTAATTTGGCATTTTTATTACAGAACAACCAAGAAAAAAAAAACCGTTTTTTTTACAGAATATCATTAAAAAAAGACATGGATGATCGTCCTTGGAAAAATTGTATATAAAGTTGGACGCGCCTTAAAAATACCTTTCTTATGATATCCATATTGTATATGTTGGTAAGGAAGCAGATTCTCAAATTAACAAAACATGTAAAAATATACCCATTTACAAAATGGTCCAGCTCACGAGAGGTCAAAGCTAGAGCCGAAATATTTTAAATGTCATCTTAAAGAAGTTAAAGGTTAATTTTAGGAGGGTACGTCGAGCACTTTTTTTTTGTGTTATTTCAAAATATCAGTATATCAGGAATTTATTTTATTTTGCTTTATTTAAGTAAAGACCGAAATGCTGAACTAGAAAAAGTTGTTCCGGCGAATGTTTGTTTATAGAATTGGAAATAGTGGACAAAATTCGTTGTCGGTTTAGCTAAACGAATTTTAACTGGCATCCTAAGAACTAGGCCTTACATGTTAAACTTGCCTTAAGAAATTCTGTTTTACACTTTGCATTATGTGAATTGACATCTTCAAAATCTGAACTTATAATGTCTGCTACTCTGCAATTTTATGGTAAAATATGTAGAAAGGGCATTTTTATAGAAAAAAATTCGAAAAATATTGCAAGAAAAAAGAAAATGCCATTTAATGGCAAGGTAGAGCAAAAATGAAAATTTTTTTAAAATAATTGAAAAAATGGCCAATGCTGCAGTTTGTGGAAAATGTCAAAAAAAAAAGTTTACCCTATTCAGAACTATTTAAACTAAGAATTAAACTAGATTTCTGGAATTTTTTAAATATTTTAGTTCAATTTTATTCCAGTATAACAAAGGTTTAGTTTGTTTAGCAAAATTTATGCCAGATTTAAGTTTAAAAAGTTTCCTGGATGTAAGTAAAATCATGAACTTATGTCGAGTTTGAATGGCACTAGCACTGAATCATTATAACTTTTCGTAGTTTTTAGTTAATTTTTTCTGAGTGTCTGCCAAGACGGTTCATACACATCTGGAAAATACACTTAAATGAAGGAACCCTAGCGTTAAATGTCTCCAAGTCACCCCTTTTTCCGACTATTTGAATGACTTTATGGCGACATTGTCATCGAAGCGTGTACAATTTTTACTTTGCATTTGAAGGGTAGAGAAGTTGACAGCTGTGGTTCTTCAGGATGTTTCATTGTTTCATTTTGTTTTTGCAAAATACAAAACAAACAAAATGCACTTTTTTGAGCTTGTACCCCCTTCTAATATTGGGAGTGTGAAATTTTAGTAAAAAATTCCAAAAGTGTAGATTACTAAAATGTACTAGTGAATCTCTGGTTCCAATATCTCCATAAGAACCACATAGTCAATAGCTTTAAAAGAACTAATAGATTCTCAATGACAAGCATATGTTAAATGTCTGCAGAAGAAAGCATTGCCTGGCGATAATTGGTCAGAAGTATTGGTGACAAAGTCAGTAGTGATCCAGTAAAGTTACACTATCGACATTGCCTTCAGGATATGTAAAAATTTCTTAACACAGTTACAGTTCATGGATTATGTGATCCATTATATCTTCGTGCATCTATAGTTTTTCTATTATTTTAAGAAACCGGAAAGCTCGTCTTAACAAGAGTGATAATTCGTATTCCAATTTATCTCATTTACTACATCCATATAAATTCCATATAAAGTTCTTAACTTTAATTGTATATACAACAGCCATGAAAATCATGGTTTAGAACTTAATTATTTCAAGCGAGTTCGGCAAATGGAAAATTTTCACTTTTCAATTGAAATTTAATAAATGGGCTTCTTGAATTGAAAAGTAATAAGAAATACATGGCCTACTTGTTAAAAATACGAAATTTTAGCAATATAATTATTGCCATCGAGCTAAATACTAATTTGCGAACTGAATCAAATACTGTTAATACGATGGCTTATTATTTCTGAATTGGACATTATTAGTGGTACTAAAATAAAAAAGCATTATATTTTTTTGCTTAGCACTTCGGGATGTAAATTAAATATAATTATTGGCAGTATATATATATATCCTTGAGTGTAGGTACATAATTTTCAAATACATATAAAATGGTTCATTAAAATTTGTTCATTAAAAAGATTTGATAAATAAAATTTATGGAATTTTGAATTATAATCATGTCCAATCAGCAATACGAAACATTACCTTGTCGGTGTTGACTCTAACTTTCACCACCCATGATTCGATATATTCTAAAATAAGCGTAAAGGATTAACGGTTGGAGCATATCAAATTGTTACCGGTCTCTAAAAACAATAATAATAAACGAGAAGCAGAAACACTAAAAACATTACAAAATATTAATGTATTGATTATATTGCAATTAAATTGTTGTTTCATTAGTTTTGCATGTACTAAATATTAAATGAAGCCAATTTCGTCATTTTTATGTGTTTTAGCAAAAATAAGTGATTTTTTGTCAATGCAAAAATCTTGGCAGCCAAACATTTTGTTATTCAAAATTTATCTTGCTATTTTGTCGAAGTTGATTTTTTGCACTTTAGTTGTTGAAATTAAGTTAATATTCGAAAAATTGTTTGAAATTAAAAGAATTCTTATGTTTTAAATAGAAGAAAAACAAACATTTTCTTGCAAACGCGTCAATGTTTGCTACGAACAAAAGTGAAAAAAAACGCGCATCGATCGCGTAGTTATTATGAAATGCATCGATGATCACCAAAAAAAACAATTTCTTTTCTCCATATCACTAGCGTATTATAGAGAAGCTACGGCTCGTATTTATGGTGAAGGGTGACTACAGAAATAGACACGATTATTCATTATTTATACCTACACTCACAATATATTTTCCGTTACCGATTGTAGTTTATTTAAAAAGTAATCCGTAA
>CM037853.1:65431360-65469259 GCA_021234595.1 Delia radicum
AGTTGATGAAAGTTAGAGTAGTATTTAATTTGCTCAATTGGCTTCTGATGAATCTAAGCTAATTTTCTGATTAAAATTTTTTAAGTGTTAATATATCTCTAAAATTTCTCAAAAATATCTGTTTTTGGCAACTAAACAGAAAATATTTTAAGTAGTAGTAAATATTCTAAATTATAATAATAATTATTTTTTTTTAACCCTGGAAATTCATTCTTCGTCGAATTTACTACACATGCCATATGATATTTACGCAACAAAAATTAGTATGATTTTTCTACGGTTAAAGTTGCAAATATTTCATTAACTAAAAATAAATGCATTTATTTATACATGAAATATATAAATTGGGGGGATAAGCTAAAAAACTAGTAGCAAAAATTATGAGCCCTGGATTGTTCAGATGCAATAAGAAATGACTCAGATATAAATGATCAGAATTAGACTAGTATTGTAAAGGGTGTCCCAAGAAGAGCGCAATTTTTAAATTTTAAATAAAACACAGATATTTAAAAAAAAATCGTGAAACTTTATTATATCGTAAAGTAGCAGAATGAGGTATGTGTGGAACAATATATCGTGCAGATGGCCGCCGCGGCTTTGCTGACATGCACGCGATCTTTTAATGAAATTTTCAATGACCGTTTTGCATGAATGCTGCGGTATTTCATTAATGCAGCGTTCCAATTTCCTCTTTTAGGCTTGAGTCGTCGTCGGCTTTATTCGCGTAAACCATCGACTTCAAAAAACCCCAAAGAAAAAATATAATGGTGTTAACAATATATCGTGCAGATGGCCGCCGCGGCTTTGCTGGCATGCACGCGATCTTTTAATGAAATTTTCAATGACCGTTTTGCATGAATGCTGCGGTATTTCATTAATGCAGCGTCCAATTCCTCTTTTAAGGCTTGAGTCGTCGTCGGCTTATTCGCGTAAACCATCGACTTCAAAAAACGCCAAAGAAAAAAAATCTAATGGTGTTAAATCGCAACGATCTAGGCGGCCAATTATGATCTCCAAAACGCGAAATAACACGACCGGGAAATGACTGATGCAGCAATTGAATTGTTTCTCTGGCTGTAATGACATGTGGCGCCGTCTTGTTGGAACCACATGCCCTTCACATTCATTTCTTCAATTCTAGCAAGAAAAAACTGGTTATCATTTCACGATACCGAACACCATTGACTGTTTGCGCTTGACCTGCCTCATTTTCATAAAAAAAGGTCCAATGATTCCTCCAGCAAAAAATCACACCACACAGTGACACGTTGAGGATACATTTGCTTCTCGTGAATCACTCGAGGATTTTCTTCACCCCAAATGCGACAATTCTGCCTATTGACGAAGCCATCAAGATGAAAGTGGGCCTCGTCACTGAAGATGATTTTATCGGCAAAATCAGCATTTTCATGTTTGTCTCTCCAATACCCAATTAACGAACTCCCTTCGCTGTCCATGGTCAGCTGGCTCCATTTTTACTAGCCTCGTACCGTCTACTAGCAAACAATAACAATTGTTCAAATATCAAACAATGACACTTCGATTGTTGCCAGATTAAAAATTGCGTTCTTCTTGGGACACCCTTTATTTGTCTCAATTATCTCCGGAAAATTATAAATAAAATTCCTAAAGCATAAAATAAATTATGGTTTATGGGTTTTAAGACAAATATAATGGAAAGTGATACATAAAAAGTTTGTGGAGAATAAGTAATCCTAAGAAATAAATTGGCAATCTGAAGAAATTGGATTTGATATTTTGGCCTCTGAAAATCTCATTTATTGAAGCAGTGCCACTTCATTGCTTTTATGCAAAAAAAAACTTTAATATCATGTGATAATTCTCTCAGTGTAGGGATATAAAAAAACATTTATATATAATAATATTTTATATTTTATATTATATGTAAAAAATATTCAAAAATTTCGTGTTTGGTTTTTTATTAAAATGGTTTGTTTATACACTCACAATATTTTTTTCCGCAAAGAGCTACTGAATGTAACTGGAAGTCAGTTAGAAAACAGGACTACTTACTTTTCGTTTAAAACCATCGTATATTGTAGTTTATTTTCAACTGTTGGAAAATTGACAAAATTCATAAAAACAATAGATTGTTATCGTTTATTTCAATACTCAATACAATACAACAACTTTTTGTTTTGAATAAAAAATTTTAACTGAATATTTTAACTATTACGGAAAGCCCCGTTTTTTTTTTTGTTTATTTTTTGGTGAAAAACAGACAGAACGTAAAAAAAATATATTTCTTTGGTAATTTAACTGTATATTCCATTGAAACAACATTACCGACTAAAACTTTTAAATGGCTGCTGATTTTTATGGAAAAGTGCTTGTGAGTATAAACAAATCATTTCATAAAATGTATAATATATCATATAAAAAATATTTATATATAATTATATACAATTATATACAATTGCATTTTTCAAATGCATTTTTGATATTTTGGGAAAATTTTTGTGTATATGTATATATATATATTACAGCGACTCAAGTTGTATCGAAGCGAAATTCGTGCAAGGTGTACCCCCCTCAAATGAACATTTGTATTTTTTTAAGATGACATCTAAAATATTTCGCCTCTAGCTTTGATCTCTCGTGAGCTGGACCATTTTGAAAAAGGGTCCATTTTTGCATGTTTTGTTAATTTAAGAATCTGTTTCCTTACCAAGATATACAATATGGGTATTATAAGAAGGTTTTTTTAATGCACGTATATACAATTGTCTAAGAAACGATCATCCATGTCCTTTTTTTTAAGGATATTCTGTAAAAAAAAACGGTTTTTGAATATTTTGTTCGGAGTTGTTTGTAATAAAAATGCCAATTAACATAGTTTAATCTTTAGTCGATTTAATTAAATACGGGTCTCAGATTTTTTTGAAATTCGTGCTACTTTGCGTTTTGACAAAATGAAATGGGGTGGTAACTCTTCGTTTTAAATAGGGCAATATATGGCAATATTTAAATAGGGCAATATGTCAATATGCCAAAAAAAGCTGAGACCCATATTTAATTAAATCGACTGAAGATTAAAATATGTTAATTTGGCATTTTTATTACAGAACAACCAAGAAAAAAAAAAAACCGTTTTTTTTTACAGAATATCATTAAAAAAAGACATGGATGATCGTCCTTGGAAAATTGTATATAAAGTTGGACGCGCCTTAAAAATACATTCTTATGATATCCATATTGTATATGTTGGTAAGGAAGCAGATTCTCAAATTAACAAAACATGTAAAAATATACCCATTTACAAAATGGTCCAGCTCACGAGAGGTCAAAGCTAGAGCCGAAATATTTTAAATGTCATCTTAAAGAAGTTAAAGGTTAATTTTTTAGGAGGGTACATCGAGCACTTTTTTTTTGTGATATTTCAAAATATCAGTATATCAGGAATTTATTTATTTTGCTTTATTTAAGTAAAGGACGAAATGCTGAACTAGAAATAGTTGTTCCCGGCGAATGTTTGTTTATAGAATTGGAAATAGTGGACAAAATTCGTTGTCGGTTTAGCTAAACGAATTTTAATTGGCATCCTAAGAACTAGGCCTTAAATGTTAAACTTGCGTTAAGAAATTATGTTTTACACTTTGAATTATGTGAATTGACATCTTCAAAATCTGAACTTATAATGTCTGCTACTATACAATCTGGCAATTGTATGGTAAAATATGTAGAAAGGGCATTTTTATAGAAAAAATTCGAAAAATATTGCAAGAAAAAAGAAAATGCCATTTAATGGCAAGGTAGAGCAAAAATGAAAATTTTTTTAAAATAATTGAAAAAATGGCCAATGCTGCAGTTTGTGGAAAATGTCAAAAAAAAAAGTTTTGCCCTATTCAGAACTATTTAAACTAAGAATTAAACTAGATTTCTGGAATTTTTTAAATATTTTAGTTCAATTTTATTCCAGTATAACAAATGTTTAGTTTGTTTAGCAAAAATTTATGCCAGATTTAAGTTTAAAAAGTTTCCTGGATGTAAGTAAAATCATGAACTTATGTCGAGTTTAAATGGCACTAGCACTAAATCATTATAACTTTTCGTAGTTTATAGTTAATTTTTTCTGAGTGTATGCCAAGACGGTTCATACACATCTGGAAAATACACTTAAATGAAGGAACCCTAGCGTTAAATGTCTCCAAGTCACCACTTTTTCCGACTATTTTGAATGAGTTTATGGCGATATTGTCATCGAAGCGTGTACAATTTTTACTTTGCATTTGAAGGGTAGAGAAGTTGACAGTTGTGGTTCTTCAGGATGTTTCATTGTTTCATTTTGTTTTGGAAAATACAAAACAAACAAAATGCATTTTTTTCAGCTTCTACCCCTTCTAATATTAGGAGTGTGAAATTTTAGTAAAAAATTCCAAAAGTGTAGATTACTGAAATGTACTAGTGAATCTCTGGTTCCAATATCTCCATAAGAACCAAATAGTCAATAGCTTTAAAAGAACTAATAGATTCTCAATGACAAGCATACGTTAAATGTCTGCAGAAGAAAGCATTGCCTGGCGATAATTGGTCTGAAGTATTGGTGACAAAGTCAGTAGTGATCCAGTAAAGTTACACTATCGACATTGCCTTCAGGCATATGTAAAAATTTCTTAACACAGTTACAGTTCATGGATTATGTGATCCATTATATCTTCGAGCATCTATAGTTTTTCTATTATTTTAAGAAACCGAAAGCTCGTCTTTAACAAGACTGATAATTCGTATTCCAATTTATCTCATTTACTACATCCATATAAAGTCCATATAAAGTTCTTAACTTTAATTGTATATACAACAGCCATGAAAATCATGGTTAGAACTTAATTATTTCAAGCGGAGTTCGGCAAATGGAAAATTTTCACTTTTCAATTGAAATTTAATAAATGGGCTTCTTGAATTGAAAAGTAATAAAAAATACATGGGCCTACTTGTTAAAAATACGAAATTTTAGCAATATAATTATTACCATCGAGCTAAATACTAAATCGCGAACTGAATCAAATACTGTTAATACGATGGCTTATTATTTCTGAATTGGACATTATTAGTGGTACTAAAATAAAAAAAGCATTATATTTTTTTGCTTAGCACTTCGGGATGTAAATTAAATATAATTAGTGGCAATATATATATATCCTTGAGTGTAGGTACATAATTTTAAATACATATAAAATGGTTCATTAAAATTTGTTCATTAAAAAGATTTGATAAATAAAATTTATGGAATTTTGAATTATAATTATGTCCAATCAGCAGTACGCACATCACCTTGTCGGTGTTGACTCTACACTTTCACCACCCATGATTCGATATATTCTAAAATACGCGTGAAGGATTAACGGTTGAAGCTGTCAAATTGTTACCGTCTCTAAAAAACAATAATCAAAACAGAGAAGCAGAAACACTAAAACATTACAAAATATTAATATATTGATTATATTGCAATTAAATTGTTGTGTCATTAGTTTTGCATGTACTAAATGTGAAATAAAGCCAATTTCGTCATTTTTATGTGTTTTAGCAAAAATAAGTGATTTTTTCTCAATGCAAAAATCTTGGCAGCCAAAAATTTTGTTATTCAAAATTTATCTTGCTATTTTGTCGAAGTTGATTTTTTTGCACTTTAGTTGTAGAAATTAGGTTAATAATCGAAAAATTGTTTGAAATTAAAAGAATTCTTATGTTTTAAATAGAAGAAAAACAAACATTTTCTTGCAAACGCGTCAATGTTTGCTACGAACAAAAGTGAAAAAAAACGCGCATCGATCGCGTAGTTATTATGAAATGTATCGATGATCACCAAAAAAACAATTTCTTTTCTCCATATCACTAGCGTATTATAGAGAAGCTACGGCTCGTATTTATGGTGAAGGTGACTACATAAATAGACACGATTATCATTATTTATACCTACACTCACAATATATTTTCCGTTACCGATTGTAGTTTATTTAAAAAGTAATCCGTAAGTTTGTTTTTAACTGAATAAACTATTAAAATACAGAGAAACATATTTTTCAACTTTTTTTACCTGTTTTTTAAAAACAAACTATGAATAATTCGGATTTTCTGTATCAGTTAATATTTTTGTTAAAATCTACATGTTTAAAAAAAAATCACACAAAAATCACAGGTAATCTTTTTAAAAGTCCTCTCAAACGTTTTTCATATGCATGCACTGGGGATGGTAAATAAATTACTTATTTACATTTTCCGTCCAAAAAGTTCCAAAGTGGCCCCAGCTGACGATTAAGTGCTTTGTTTCAGTAAATTTTGTTTTACTTTTTTTGTTTGCACACGATGCAAATTTGCACTTTCTCTTCCTTGAGCAGTATTGACGGTGCATAATGTGCATATTAGAACAGAGATGGAGTTCCCTCACTGTTCCAAATTTATATGTTAAAGCACATCTATTAGATGACATCTAGGTGATGAAGAGACAGCCTGCTAGAGATAGAGTAAAAACTCTGAGTTTCTTTATTCATGTACAAATAACAAATTTCAATATATATAAAATAAAACGAAAAGTTAGGATTACAATTTTCGCAGTATACATGTGTTAGCTGATTATTGAATACAAGAAAATTATTTATCAATATGGTAAAAGTCAAGTTTTTTTAGGTAAACAATATTAAGCGCTTCAATGTTTAATGTAAAGTTAAAATTAAGTAATATTCTTGTGCAACTTTTGCTAGTGTGCAAAAATTACTAGTGTGTATGTCATATTGGAAGGTTAGAAAAAGTCAAAAAGGTTTTAATTCTTATTGCAGACACAAGATATGTGAAAAATATTTAATATTGATTTGGCTACACTGAATGATAATAAAATTCTGAGTATTATGTGCAATAATATTGCAAGGGTACCTTAACAATTAAATTAATCAAAAAGTACCAAAATTTTTACAAAAGTGCTTTTTACTTTAGTACTAAACCAAATATTTTATTTACCATCACTATAGTTTTTCTTTAGATTTTAATTGTCTTTTATTTTACATACACATAGTTTTTAAAGCTATTTTCCAGGGACCGTAACGGTTATAAGTGATATCAAAAAAGTTACTTTATAACAGTTATTTTGTGGCTTAAAAAGAATAAAAACATCCAAAACAGTTATTTTTCAACGTAAAAATAAGAGATCGGATGAAACTCTTAAGAAGAGAGCTTTATTTCGCCTTCATTAAATTAAACTCTCTTGAGGAGTTTTATTTTCTCCGTCTAAAATAAAACTCATTTGAGGAGTTTTATTTTAAAACTCATTTGAGGAGTTTTATTTTTTCCGTCAGATGATAAAACTTATCTTATGTAAATTGACACTCAAAGCTTGCCGTTTTCCAGATCATTACAATTTGTAAGGCAGTGTAATCTAATCACTTGCATTGCAATTGAAAAAATCGTCATTAAAATGAAACATGTGGGTTTTTAACTTGTTATTATTTGATTCATATTATTAAATGGCTGTTGTTTTATTTCTTATATATGTAGATATGGAACAAGAAAGCGAACGAAGTGATAATAAGGATGAAAAAAAGCTTTCTATAAATCGACAATTTTTCTCCAAGGCCCTTATCGATTGATAAACCTCTTTTTGAGTTCTGGGAGGCTAAAAGAATACATTATCCGTACTTGTATACATTGGCAAAAACTGTACACACATTATAGCAAATAAAGTCAATAAAAAAGAAGAATAAACAACATTTAGATGGAAAAATAAAACTCCTTAAATGAGTTTCAAAATAAAATTCTTCAAAAGAGCTTTATTGTCTGACGGGAAAAATCAAAATTCCTCAAAAGAATTTTATTTCAGGCGGAAAAAATAAAACTCCTCAAAAGAGTTTTATTTAATGAAGGCGAAATAAAACTCTCTTCTTAAGAGTTTCATCCGATCTTTTATTTTTTTCGTTGAAAAATAGCTCTTAACTGTGTAGTTGAGATCGTTTCCTTAAGATCAACAATAGATTCTGAAAGAGCACTTCAATACGAATCGTTTAGTCTGTAAAAGTATACGTCTCCGTTGAAATCTACCATATAGAGTTTTTGAGTTAAAGTTTTCGGGATAACTGTTATTTTCGGTCTCTGCTATTTTCATGTTATAGTAAGAGATGAACTCAAAGGTCATCCTTTTTCGTTATGCTGCTATATAAATGTTAGGCGCCATTCGCTCTTTGTGAATGAAGTGTATTTTTTTCGTTTTTTAGTACTTCGTTAAAACATGCTGAACTTAATTTTGCTAAAAATCTCGTCCATAAGTGTAAAAACCTGGTTATTAGCGAGGCCGAATATTAGGATCAATCGGTAAGGTCGGTAAGTTTGGTTTAGTAGTATAATCTAATTTATTAACTTATTCTTTTTATATATAACGTCTTATCTTTTATTGTATATATCCTGTTGTCTTATTATTAAATATAACTTAAAAATTTTTTAATATTCAATTAATCATATATTTAGTTTTAAAAATAAATCCTAATATATATTATTATGTAAATAATACATTATAAAAAAAATTGTTTTAAATAAAACATATAACCAAAAACAAAAATAATACAGAACTCGTGTTTTTATTTCTTTTAAATTAAATTTGGTGATAGCTAAAATAAACGACAATCAACAATTATTTTTACGTTTTTTGGGGGTAAATTTTTGATGGTTAAAATAAAGGAAAATCGTTTATTTTTAAGTTTTGGGAGTTAAATTTTTTATTTTTTTTTTTAAATATATTGACCTTTATTCTTGTTACTTTTTTAAGTTTAAAATTACATGTTATGAGATTTTACAATAGTATTACAACAATTGATAGTGATTTGGCAAAGCCTTACATAAACAATAATATCACAGTTTAAGGATGAAAAATTAGGTATAAAAAAAATGAGAATGAGAATAGAATTTGTTTAACAATTAATAGAGATTTAATATAATAAACTACACCTTAGTGTACTTTTTTTATAAAAGTAAGAGGTATAGTTTTTAGAGTAAATTTCTTATGATATCATGGTTAGACTGTCTGCATCGCTCGTTGAATGACAGTGTTAGATCCCTCATCATGGTATTTATTGTTTTATGATCGGAAATATTGCTCTTCCGCATTTAATTGCCTTTTCACTGACATATTGAACATGTTCTTTAAATGTTAGTTTTTTATCAAAACCAACTCGCAAATATTTTATTGAGTTCATAATTTCAATCGTATTACCTTCAATTTGTAGTGGAAGACTGGGTGTACGTTTAGGCGATTTGTTAAATGGGAAAATTATAGCCTGAGTTTTTCCTTGATTTATTTTAATTTTCCATTTTTTAAAATACTTTCAGCACACTTTAGAGAATCTCTCATTCTTTTTATGATGTCGTTGGAAAGTTTTCCATTACATATAAATGCACTGTCGTCTGCATAGAACGCAGCATAATTATCCTTTTTTATCACAATATCCGATGTGTATATAGAATAAAGAGTTGGTGATAAAATTGAGCCTTGAGGTAGCCCAGCAGGTATATTTCTAACCGATGAGAAGCTATTTTGTATACAAACCACAAAAGATCTATTCGCAAAAAACTTTTTATAATTTTTTGAAGGTATAATAGGAAATTTAGAATGCTGAGTTTGTAAATTAGGCCATTATGCCAAATGGAATCGAACGCTTTTTCAATATCTAAAAATACAACTCCCGTACTTTTTCTATTAGATTTGTTGTTCTTAATAAATTGTATAACTCGTTTAATTGATGGACAGTAGAAAATTGCTTTCTAAAACCAATTGCTGTCGATTAATAATATTATTTCTCTCAGTAAAGTAAAGGTGTAAAATGGCTTTCTCAAAAAGTTTATCTACAAACGCTTAACATACTTATTGGTCTGTAGCCATTCTGCATGTTAGGATTTTTTCCATTTTTTGGTATAGGAACAATTTTAGCCTTCTTGAAAATGTCAGGAAATTAACCGTTTTTTAAGACAAAAGGTTAAAATTTTAGAAAGGATATAGGCATAATATGATATAGGCATATTTTTCAAAATGACGCTTTGAATCATATCTAAGCCAGGCGCCTTATTGTTTTTAAAATTTCTTACTATTTCCATTAGCTCGTTAGATTCCGTTAAAACGTCTTGGTCGATAATAATTTCGTTATTGCTCTCAATATTACCTATACACTTTTGAACTTTCTTATCCATTGTTGATTTATCATTTAATGTAATTTTGTGTGATTGTTCAAATACATCGGCTATAATGTTGGCTTTATCTTCATTGGAATTAACTTGCTGACCGTCAACTATAAGACGGGGAATTTCAGAACATTTACCCTTAATCTTTTTAGTTATTTTCCAAAACTTTTTACTGCCCGTTGGCAATTTGGTTATAAATTTTGTCGAGTTCTCATTTCTATCCCGGTTTAAATGAAAATCTATCAAATTCTTCAATTGTCTTAAAATACCAATAATTGTCTGCCTTCTACTAGGATCGTAACACCTTTGTAGTTTGCGTTGAAATATCCGTCGTTGTCTGATTAAGTTTGGTCAGCTCTTCAGACATGAGGTTTTTGTTAAAATCTCTCTGTCCACCCATCTCCCAATAAGTGACCTGTCAGCTAGATGATAGAGAGGTATTCTAGTAGAAATACTTTTAATATGTCCATAAATATAACACGTTACAGGAACATGGTCAGAAACGAGTTCATTTGGATGAGTCTCTAGATTTGAAAATTGTAAACTAGAATTTGAAAGCATAATGTCAATTGTGGATGGTGGTGAGGGACGGGAGGTTTGATTAAAACGAGTACTATTCGCAGGGTGGTAGATGTAAAAATTGGATTGATTTTGATGATTAAAGAGAACATCACCCTGCTGGGTTATTTGAGCTGCAATTAAGTTTTGGGAGTTACATTTTTAATGGTCAAAATAATGGAAAATCTTTTATTTTTATGGATTTTCGGTAATTTTTTGATAGTCAAAAAAAAAACGAACGTTTTCTATTAAAATAAACGAAAGTACTTTGTTTTTATCAACATTTTTAGTTAATTTATTAACAATTAAAAATAATTGGAAATTACTATTGTTTAAAACGAAAAATCAGTAGTCCTGCTTTTAACAACTTTTTCTTTAAATTTAATGTACAAATTCCTCTGTTTCTAACTATAAAATATTGTGAGTGTACAGACATAATACAAATAAATAAACATAAACTTTTAAATAAAAAATTTTAAAGATATTTTTTAGACCTTTCTTAGTCAATTTAAAAACTTTTCAAATTTCTTAATGAGATAAACAGAAAATTATCAACACAGACAACAATATTTATATATTTAAATTGAAATAATTTAAAGGTAGAGAAGATAACCAACCACCTATCACTAAAAGCATGGTTTGCCTTACAACGTACATAACTACAGGTAAAAACTATACAAAACTTACAAACCACCAAAAAATATTTTATACGCTAGGTAATCAACTTTGACAAAGTGTAATTACAACCATCACTGTTTTTAATACCCCACTGAACGTATACGCAATATAGTTTCATTAAAATAGTACACATACGTAGTACATATCAAAGACTACACAGCAACATATAATTTGTTAACACAAAATTTTATATAAATACACCCACCCCTCGATTTTCGTGATAGCCACGTTTCAGAAAAAAATCATGTTAATTGCATTCGAAATTGTTTCTATGAAAAATCGTGAAAATTCAAAAGAAAGAATTTCAATGCATTTGAGATTACATGTTTTTTTAATGTTTTAATTCTTCTGCCCTTCTTAGGTCAGAATGACCCAATTCGTTAAGACTGCTCGTCTACAGTATGATTCAGCTTTAGTACATCTGTTTCGTCAACGATTTTATTAATGTGAAAAATATTAAGAATTTTTTTTGAGTGAATTTATAATTTGTATACACTCAAAAAATAAGTTTAAAGGAAAATTAGGGAAAACTGTTGTGAATCAAGTATTCTATTTCTCAGCAAAGTTTCGCGGAAATTGTGTTTGCAGCTAAAATTTTAGTTATACTTATTCAGCACTTAACTGTTCCAACTATTATTTTACTAATGTGTTACTAATTTATTTTGCATAAAAACTTAAAATTGTCAACACCAACTAAGTTGAAAAATAATCAAGTAGATGTTGCGGCATGTCAAGTAGAGGCGAGTAAAATGATATTACAAAGTACAACTCTTGTAAGACATGTACAAAATCAACCATGGAAGATTTTTGAATCCATTTTTCATACAAAAGGACGTTAACAATGTGAATATATATGTAGCTTAAATAATTTTTTTCTATTTGTTTAATGTTACTATTTTCAATTAAAAGTGTCTAAAATGTGTTATTTTGAGAGAAAAAGCATAAAGTATATAAACAGAAATATAAAGTTAGACCATGGTGTAATTATATAAAGTTTGCTGCTTTATAATTTTTATTTCGGTTGCCCTATACCATTTTGACAAAATAATAAGAAAATATAATTTGGCATAAATAACACATTTCCACACTACAATATTTTTGTTTGAAAAATGTATAAGATTTTTCAATATTTGCAAGAATTTAAATTATATTTAAATTTAAAATCTGTTGAGTAATCTTTAATGATATTTTAAGAACATTTGGTAAGATAAATTGAATCAATTAGTGTGCTGAATATTAAGGTTGACCATGTTCATATTTCTCTATTTTGCAATACTATTGTTCTGAGTACCGTCACTAATAACAATCCTTTGTAATGGGTCAATGCGTTAGACTATCGATTAGAAAATCGTTAGATGATTTTAACTCCAAGTGTTAAAATAATTTATAAAGATTTTTTTTGTTATGATTTTCGTGATCCCACACTTATAATAATCCATGTATTAAAATAGAATAATATTTAAAAATAACAAAAGCTTTTATAATATTGACGCATTATACGAAAGTTTTCTTTTGTTTTACATTAATTTCGTATTTTTATGCATGGACTATTAACAGTGGATAGTTAATATGAAAATGTACCTTTATTCTAAATATTGAAGCTATTGTATTCACAAAAGGCATCACCTTAGCATGTTGCAGCTTCAAAATCTAACATTTTTGGACAAAAAATTCTGTCCAGAGCATGATAACCAATAGGTATTTTAAATTGTATATAGTATTTCAGTGCATTATAATTTCGGATTTCCAACTTCATTTTACAAAAAAAAAAAAAAATAATTACAAAGAGTGAAAATAGTGTAAATCAAGGTACTTTCCACATCCCCCGATTAACACAATAAATAAAAATATTATCGTGTAAATCGTGGATTAGGTGTACAATTCTAAAAACGTTCTGCACAAATAGAAAAATATTAAAAACAACAGATAAAAAAGAACACTACATGTATTATAATTTTCTTTACAAAACTTTCTTTAAATTTTAAATACTTTAATTTTTTCTCAATCTTTCAACAAATACGGATTGCCTATTCTTTTACATAAACAGTTGAGTTGGCTTTACAATCAATTTTATTTAACTCGGTAATTTTCATTTAAAATTTAAACACATTTCAAATATATATTTATAAAATTTATAAAAGATTGATTGCCTTATTGGTTAGATATGTACCTTCAACTTGATTGAACGATTTTATTCTAAAGTTTTTTCGACAAGTTTTGAAAAGTTTTCTTTTTTATACTCATAATCAGGGACAGGAGCTTTATAGACCTAAAAAGTGTATACTTATGCGTTTATTAACGGTACCTAAAATATAAAAAAATATGCACTTAAACTTTTTTTTATTATTTAAAACCAAAACAATATAAAACATAACAAAAATAAATAAATTTTGATATCATGGTTTTCTTGAAATGTAATGAATATACGAACATGAAGTAAAGTGACAACCGTATTGAAAACGGTATTTTAATGGTAATAACTTGTAAATTTAGTTAGTACAATGATATTTACATTGGATTTCTGAAAAGTTTGGGTTTTGCATTAACACAATTTTGTTGTGAAAACTAATGTTCAATTGTAAAAACCGTTTTGAAATTCGTAATAACTGAATTTGAGTCGTAGTAACCGAATTTATGTTGGCAAATAGCAAAATTTTTCTCTGTGTATAGAGATAAATATAAAATAAATATAAATAAATACATTAAATATAAATAAATAAATACAAAACATTTTTGTTTGAAAGATGCAAACTTTTAAGTTGTATATTTATTTTCTCAGCCTTTCTCACAATGTGTTGAGGTAAACCAAGCAGAGTCCACGTCATTTTTCAAATAGGCAGAACTAGGATTTTGAGAATTCCGAAGAAAAATATCAATAAACACGAAAATAGAGAAACAATAAGTAATTATTTTTAAGAAATTTTCATTAAATTAAGAGTTAATGAATGAAAATTATTCAAGTTCTAGGTCATATTCTGTATTTCTTAACAAATAATCTATAGAATTTTTGTTTTAAAATTTATTAATTAACCACTTTCGGGAATGTGTTGATAGATCTATATCGGGAATTTTCTAGGTTCCCATCATCAGAGCACGTTTTGAAAGAAGTGACATTCCCACGCAAACATCAAACATTCATATAACCTACTTATCCCACTAAATGAGAATTAAAATATTAGCTCGAAGTTAAAGATTATCACAATTAAAAAAAAAGAAATTAAATACTTGTTCGTTATGTGCAAGCTCTACATTTAGTAGATATACAATACACGCTTTTTGTTTTTATTCTCCTTTTTATTTTCACACTTGTTTTGTTTGGTTTAAAAACAAGATGTAAAGGAGGAGTAAACAAGACCGTACTTTGTCTTTTTTGAAAATTTGATATAATTTTTATCACAAATAAAAACTATGTTTTTTTCAACCTTTAAGTGGGCAATGAAAATGAAAATTATTTAAATTCAGGGCCATACTCTATATCAAACTCATTTCGGCATACGGGCCAAATTTTTCGAAAATTGTAGTCCAAAACTTATTGCGGGCCGCATGTATTTAGTTTTATTAAAAACTCAAATTTCGTGTGTTTATTGAATATAAATTTACCATAAATAAAACAAAAATGTTTTTAGAAATCTATTTATTAATAAGAATATAAATTATTTTTTGCTAGATATAATGCATCGCTTCTCATTTTTCTAATCATCAAATTTGGTATTAATTTTTGGTTTGACGTAATTCTTAGTAGCGATGCTAAATGTTCTTCGGTCAATCTGGTTCGTTGCGCATTTTTATTAATCTTCATCTGAGAAAAAAATTGTTCACAAATATACGTGCTACCAAACATGGATAATATGCGAAATGCAAAATGTCGAATTCCTGGAAAACGGTCTGCAGATAAGTACCCGTAAAATTCTGGTATTCCAATTTCCTTATATTTCTGGTTCAATAAGGTATCGCATTGTAGTTCTATAAACTGCATTTGCAATGTTGATATCAGACTTGCTACTTTGAAAATCCGAAAACCTCTTTTCTTAAAATCTTTTTCCAACATGTTCAGTTGTTCGTCGTATTTTTCAAATTTTAATTCTGGATGTTTAAGCAAAAGAGTCCTACAACTAGAAAAATTTGATAAATTTCTTTTTTTATTTGTATCTTCCACAGGGATATATTTTATTTGAATGAATTTATTTGATCATACAGTGATATTATAATCATATTTTTACCCTGAAGGTTAATATTGAGCTGACTGAGATGGCCAGTAATGTTAACTGAGAAAGCCAACTCTGTATCCACTTAACGTCTTTCAGTTCAGAGCAGTCATAATCTTTAACTTCTAACAAAAGTACAATTTCGTCCAACAGTTGTAAAAATCTGCTTAAAACTTTATGGCTCGAAAGCCAACGAACTTCAGTAAAATATGGCAAATCTTCGTATTCAGACATCACATCTCTCAGCAAGGACGTAAATTCACGATGGTTTAATCCGCGTGCTCGAATAAAATTTACAATCTCAGCAACTTTTTTAAATACATCATCAATTTTAATTACTTTTGAACATAAGACTTGCTGGTGGATAATGCAATGGAAGTGTTGAAAAGATATATTATGTTGGGTTTTAACATAGTCTTTTAGTCTACCAACGACACCACGTGTAGCTCCCGTCATAGAGGCGGCCCCATCAGTTGCCAAAGATACCAAGTTATTCATTGGAAGATCATATTTTTTAATAGCAATCATATGTACTTCGAAAATATCATCACCAGTTGTTGTACCATGCATTGGAATTACTTCTAATAACTCTTCAGTTATCGTAAAATTGCCATCACATCCTCGAATAAAAAACGGCTAACTGTGCTATATCTGTTAAATCAGTACTCTCATCGATTGCAATTGAAAACACTTCAAAATTCAATGCAACTGAGTGAAGTTGGCCTCTTAAATTTGAAGCAATGTCAGTGACTGAGTCTATATTCCAAACAAAAACTCTATAGACTATTTGTTAGGACAATATCCTAATAGAGAAATATAGAGTATGTGTTGCTTTTTTTTGGAAAGAGCGTAGTGTAGAGATGAAAGGTGGGGTAATTACGTGAGATGATAAGTCTTAGAACAATTGTTCCTCGCCACCTGATGGTTCATAGCCCTGATTCTTTATATTACTTCGGTGGGGTTAAGTACTATAAGAACACCGAAGGTGGGCGCTGCGATACATCTGAGGGATAGAAAAGTCATACATATTATTTTTTCTAAAATTTATGATGCAGTCACCGGGAATCGAACCCGGGAACATCTTACATAAGAGTCCAACGCGCTAACCAGTACACCATTACGCTACATAGTATTGAAAAATACGCAGTTAAAAAAAAAACATTTGCATTATAAATGTAAATGCCATTTTGCATATAAAATTTTGCGAGACCACTTAGCAATGCTTAAGCAGCTTGGATCCTCTTCAGCCTATATGCTCGTTGGACAAATATAAAATAAAATTAAATGCAATTTTTTTTTACGAAAAACTAAGAAACTTACAATTAAATATGTAAGTATTCAAAGCAAAATATGCATAAATATGCATTAATATCAAAATAAGCTAAAATGTGCATTAACAAATCGATGCTATTTAAACGCAAATTCTTTGATCGGCAAAGCTATTTTGCTTGCCATGTTCTCAGACTTTACGGGAAAAACATGCATTTACATGAACTACCGGTGCCTGCTTATACTATATAAATCCATGAACATAAACACAAGTACTGGTATCATGACAAAAAATTATAGTTTTTTTTTTTGTTTTGTAACTAATCCATAAAAAATTCATCAACCAAATAACAAATTGTATCTATTTTAATATGCTAGTATTATAAAAAAAATCATATCTATCAAAATCAACTTTAACACTTTATTGTCACATCATTGATGCGGTGTACACTTTTTAACCAAACTTCACGTATATATAAAACGGCTCTATGAAACAAGACCCCAATGAAATAAGTCCCCAGATGTCAAATCCGTTGAAATCTTATATTTTTAAGACATCAAGTAACATTTATTTGACCTGTCATAACTTTTTATGTCCCAAAATACCAACCCACACCAAGATTTATTGTTTTTTAATGATTATTTTTTTAAAAGTCTATTTTATTAAAAATTGTATGTATATATTAGTGTCTAAACGTTAAATAAACAGTAGATAAAAACAATCAATTATATGTTTAAATGACAAAGCTATGACTGGTCAAATTATATTACTTATTGTCTTAAAAATAAGATTTCAACGGATTCGACATGGGATTTGTAAAAACAAGTTTTTCTGTGTGGCGGCTTTCGGCCGCTCTTAAGGTTTTTTTTCCTACGTAGAACGCGGCTACGCGAAATAAAGTTTTTTCTGCGTGCGACACAAAAAACAAACTATCAATTCGTTGCTATATTTTTTTTTAGGGTACAAGAAAAATCTTCCAGTGAATATTGCTTAAAATTGTTTTTTAGTGAAATATTTTTATTGTTCATATTTACAGGTTTCAATTACTAATTTTTCTTATGTTCTTGCCTTCAAACAGCTGAGGACTCTTTGCAGGTATAAACACAAAAACTATGTATTAATTAGGAATAAAAAATATCTTAATGTAATATATAATTTAGTTTTTTTTTTAATTGGGGCTTTATTTCATTTTCGAAATGAGGCTTTATTTCATTATGAAATAAAGCCCCAAATATTGCGGCGTTATTTCATTTTATTTTCATTTTTCATTTTGTTGGGGCTTTTTTTCATTTTTTTTTTTTGGGCATAGTTTCATAATAAAATAAAGCCCCGAAAAATGGGGAGTTATATCATTTTGGTTTGGGGACTTATTTCATTGGGGTCTTGTTTCACAGAGCCATATAGAACCATGCCTCATTAAAAATTTTTGTAAGTATTACTGCTTTAAAGCGCCCTCTATTAGCAACCAAAGTTGAAATTTTTACAGCATATAAATCCTAGACGGGTTAAGATATTTTAAAAATTTATATTTTATATAATTTTTCCAACAAATCTTTTTAAGTAAATTTTTTTAAGTTAACCGATTTAAATTTTTTTTTTTTTTTGGAAAGCTATTGTGATTTTTTTTACCATTTCATTAAATTGTCATATGGCAACTCTGACGATATTTTTTTTATATTTTTAGTAGTATTTTATTAAAAACTATATATTATTTATGTTTTAAGTGGAAACGGAGACATTCGAACTCAGAATTTAGGGACATCCGAACACATAATTTAGTTCAAAACAACTTTTACACTACTTTTTTAGTCTTATTCAATACAGTGTTGGAAAAAAAATTCTAACTTCAAATGGCCAAGCAATTTGACTGTACCCACACAGGACCAAACTCTTTGGGGGTTCTGCTATACTAACCTAACGCAATCATTTGGAATTAGAACAATACACCCCCAATACCATGACCCACATTTTGTTCCATAGTGTAATTGAACAAGGTCTTAAATTGCTTTTATTAAGTGTTTAAGTTACATTTATTAAATTGTTCCCGAACAAATTTGTATAAAAAATGTTGCCGTAACGTTTTACTTTTAAATTTTTAAGCACTAACACAAAAAGTTTATTTTGCTCACGTATAATATTTTTTATGAATAAAGGGAACAAAAATAAAAACTTTCTAGATTGTTATTTTAAACAAACAAACTGATTTTTATGTGTAATACAAAAGATTTGTTGTGTTACAAACAAAACGCCTGGAGGAAAAGAATGTGCACTGAATAACATTAAGGCATCAATTGTTGCAATCGCATCACCTCTGGTGACATAAACCATTTGAACAAAAATATAACTGCGCTCATATTATTCGTTTTTAAGAGTAATAAACTGCAATTACAAAAATGCCCTGAGCTTAGATATATAAGAATAGCAAATTTGAAAGACTATCAACAACTAGAAGTTAAATGAATTTGAAATAAAAATGTAAACAAAATTTAAAAAAGCCGATCCATTACTAGGGAAATAAACATACATTATTTACTATTTTATTGCTATTATTTTCATATTTTTGTTTGATTTTTCAAACATACTTTTTTTATATTATTATTCTCCTTAAATATTATAATCAATGCATTGCAATGGTACAATATTTTCACTTCAGATTTCCCATTGTTGCCTGGATGTGAGTCTTCAATCTTCGCAGATGATACTGCAATCCTATGTTCACGTTCCTTGTCTAACGACATATTGATGAATCTTCAGGAAATGGAAAATATTGGTTAATCCATCGAAAACCCAGTCAATCTTCTTTACGAGAAAAAGGAGAGCATGTTTTTTACCCCAGTATAAAATAAGTGCTTATGAAGTTGAAGTTGATTGGGAGACAAAAGTGAGGTATTTGGTCGTTATCCTTGATAGAAAAATGTTATTTAACGATCATGTTAGTTATATTGTGAACAAGGTTAATACAACTACAAGGATATTGTATCCCTTTATAAACCGCAAATCTGAACTTAATAATGCTAACAAACTTTTGATCCTAAAGGCAATTTTTCATGCCAATTTATTTTATGCAGCACCAGCTTGGCACGATACTTCTGATTATCACTTACGACGTTTACAAGTCTGTCAGAATAAGCTCCTGAAAATGTTTTATAATTTACCGTTTTATTATTCAACATCACGCCTTCACTCACTATCTGATATCCCACTTGTTAAGGATAAAATAAATATTATGACTGAAAACTTTTTTGTTAGGTGTGGAAATTCCTCTCATAAGCATATCAAGAATCTATGTCCTTAACATTTTACTTTTACTACTTAATCCCGGCTTTCATAAGCTTTTTTTTTTTCCTTTTATATTAAAGGCTTTTTGTAATTTTTTCCTAAAATATTCAATTATAAATAAATACATTTATTATACCTCATGCCCATTTATATATTTACGTTGAAAAGCAAAATTAGCTGAACTCTTTATTGTAAATATTAAAATTATTGTTAATATAGTAATTATATTTTTAACAATAAATAAATTGAATTGAAATTGAAATTGAAATTGAAAAAAAAAATAAATGAAGCTTAGATTCCAAATTTAAGAATTATGTTTACGAAACACAGACAGATTGGATTCTGAGAAAAAAACTTCGTAGAAAAATAGCAGTTTCTAAGTTATGTAGTTACGGCCTTTAGTACTTGATTTTTCTGTAACAAAACTGAATGCAAAAAAAAAACAAAAGCTTGTGATTAAAAATACTGGTTTTCGGAAGTAGTTAAACAAATTTTAGTCAACTTATGTACTGTTTTTTTTTTTTCAAATTATAACCAGCTTTCAAACTCCGTATATTTACAAAAATAAAGCAAATCAAACATATTGGCTAGGTTGATACTAGTATTTCGATCTGGCTAAAGATCTCATCAGAACCCGAAATTTTAGAAAAGTTAGAGCATCCATAATAGGCAGAGCTTTAACAAAAAATCTATTTATCATCAATTTTGCTCCATTCCTGTCTTCATGGTAATCAGACACTTGGTTAGGGTCTTTTCCTCACAAGTATCATGACGTTTTTAAAATTTTTATTTTTTTATTAATTAATAATCATATAATTACAAATTATATACTATTACCCTAACCGAGCAGTAGCTACTATGGCCTTTGGCGCGTTGCACAGTGGGTTCGATTTCCCCAAAATGGAGATTAATTCAACGAAGGGTCTAATTGATTAGGTAGTATTTTTTTTTGGATTAGTTATACATAAGTTATAAAAAAAAAACAAAAATATTGTATACTTTTGAAGAAAACTTTTTTTATTTATTTAATTTAACTAATATTATATTAAAGAATTTGCATTAATATTTCTCAAATCAAGCAACTGGAGAGCCTTACGACATCTGATTTTGATGAAATTTGCTATGAGTGTTGTACCTTACACCACCAAGTGGAAATGACAATTCTGGAACTTTAATCCATTTTGACCCACACTTGTCTAGTCATTAAATCATTTTGTTGATGTTATTCTTGGTTTTTATACTGTTTTCCTATATTATTCGAGAAATTAAAATTATATTTGTAGCCTTTTATCGAAAAAGTAGCAAAAATATATACATTTTATTTTGTAAAGTGTTTATAACCTGCTTTTTTAGAATATATGTCCAAACTCTTCAGATTCCCATCCATCGACACCGTCAGCCTCATCATCGTCATCTATATAATAAGCGATTTCTGTTTCTGTCGGCAAAATTGACGGCGAAATTAATAGTTCCACTGCTGATTTTGGGAGGTGTTTTATTTTATTTTTATTTAACTTGATTTTTCCAGAAATAATTGGATCTGAGGTTAATAGAAACCTATTTAGTATATCCCGATTCGATTCCTCCCGGCTACATTTACGCGAAAAGTTTTCTCTGTAGTTTTTAAAATCCTTATTTCGAGCTTCTTGTGCTTCTTCTGACAGTTGGCCAATCGGTAATAAAGCGTGCGAAATGATTTCTGGACCATGTATTAAAAACTTATGCAGTGTTAAACCACGGATATTTCTCTACAAAAAGTCGAGCTGTATTATATGAAAATTGCGTAAATTTTTCAACATCGATTTCATGACCAGAAGATACAACAATTAAAATTGTGTGCATCTTTTCAATTAGTTCAAATCAATTTTCGTTATATCTGCTGATATACTAGCGTTTTCAAAAAATCTTCTAGCCGTGTTGCCATCATTCGAATTGCCGAAGCCGGGTTTTGGTTGGTCTATAATAAGACCAGTTTTATTTCTAAATTCTGTTTAAATTCGTCTCTTGTTTTCAGCAACTATTGTTTTATCGGAATCAGTTCTGGCTTGCCATTTTTTTATTGGTAATTTATACGACACGTGTAAAAGACATTCATAAAAACGAATCCAACCATGTAATATAGATAGACCAAAATCCAACGTATCTGTTTTTACCTCCTTGGCGATCATTCTTTCCACATTATTAAAATCTTTACTGGATGACCCACATAAATAACACCTCTGGGTTGATTTTGTGTCTGTGAGTGCATTGCAAACTTTTCCATCTACCATTACTAACATAAGCTTATGAGCTACGCTTACAGATCTGTCTTCTGTGAATACTAGAGAATTTTCAAGCTCATTTATCTCTTCATCCACCCTTTTTTTTTCTTGTGTGGAGACACTCAAACATTCTTTAACAAATTCAATTTTTAATGGCCTACAAAATCTTGTTGATGATGGGCGAGGATTTTGCCAGATAACTTTTTTTTGACACACCATTCTAAGTGGAACAATGCACGTTATGAAAACCGCTGCGTCACTTGCACCATGACCATGGAAAGCTTGTTTGTATGAGCTGTGTCCGGAGCTTCCATCAAATCCCCACTTTGTGTATAAAATAATTTTTGACAATTCGTAATCACATAAGGTGGCAATAACATCTTTTTGCAGTAAAACTAAACGCTCAACAGTGTGATTAAGAAGAGCTTGCAGACTTATTTGAGCTGTTGTTTCGGTTACTCGTATTGCGTCTTCCATTGGGTAACAATCTTTTTTCGCTTGTTGGACGATTGTGTAAGAAGGAAACTTCCCCGGAGCAGCTTTTCTAATCACATTATACTGGCTACGAGTAAGCTTTGCTTCTGCCAGCACTATAGGCGCAGATTCTGCACTTAGTTGTTTTGCACGTTCTTGTGATGTCAAACTTGCCTTATATTTTGCAGCTCTAGATGGGGAAGAAGTAATATCTTTCAATATTTTTGATGTTTCTATATGGCCAGAAGCTCGTAAACTCATTTGAGTGGCATAGCTTAACACAGATAGCGATGACTTATCTCTTAAATCCTTGCATTTCTTTGTTTTTGTTTTTGATGAACATTCATCAAACTCCATTTCTTTGCGGCCTCTTTTATTTGTGTGCACTACAAATGAGATGGAAGAATCTAACCAGTTTTTATTATCTCTACAAAAACGGCCATCATGTCTATTTGATTTAGACCATCGACTCTTAAAATCAAAAAGGGCGTTGTGGTGTAATGGTTAGCGCGTTGGACTTTTACACAGAAGGTCCCGGGTTCGATCCCCGGTGCCGGCAACATCAAATTAATATGTATGAGTTTTTTCTATCCCTCGTACGTATCGCAACGTCCACCTTCGGTGTTCCCATAGCAATTAACCCCACCGAAGTAAAATAATGAATCAGGGCTATGAACCAAAAAGCTTCAATAAGTTCGCCAACTCTACATCAGGTGGCGAGCAACAACTGTTCTAAGATTTATCATCTCGCGCAATTACAGTGTTGCCATGTCTGAAGCCCTTCATCTTTCCCCACCTTTCATCTCTATACTATCCCTTTCCAAAGAAAGCAACACACTAAAAATATAGGAAGTATTTCCTGAGTGTTGCCTCTCTTTTTAAAAAAAAAAAAAAAATATATCAACAGGGTTTGTACGTTTTATTATTTCTTCTTTCAAAATATTAATTTTTTCTTTAAATAGCAAAGACTCTGCATTCCGAAAAATATCGTAAAGACTCTGACGAGAGAAAAATACTGTTTTGGAGCTTGTTCCTAAAAAGTTTAGACAGTAGCATATTATAAATCAGAAGCTTAAAGTATTTGTTTGTACCAATTACCCAATAACAAACTTTACAGCACTTTCAGTACATTTGACGTTTTCGCAAACACAAAAATAACGAATAACTAGTAACTAGTAACCAGGCTTGCCATTTTTACACCTTGGGTGCTAGATCTAGCACAATCTAGCAACCAACATTTTTAAAATTTGCTATTTTTTTGTTTAGCTCTTTTTAAAACTTTTTTTTATTGTTTCTAAATTTAATAATTTTATTTTTTGCGTATTTAGTAATTTTACTAATTTTTTTTTCTGCAGGGCCTTTAATTAATTTTTAAGAGCTGTTTAGCAACTTTTTTTAAATGCCCTAGCAATATTTCATATTTATCTTATGGCAACACTGCTACCAACAAACAAAAAAATTGTAGTATAACAATAACAACAATAACAATCATAACAACGAAAACGAGAACAAAACAAATTAAAGACAACAAGAACCGCTTTTTTATGAGTGGCTATTTTTTTAATTTATTAAATATATTTAATTGGCGCAAAAACGCGCAACATTTTATTTATAATATGAAAGCTTACATACTACAGTTTAATACACAATATACACTTTTACCCAATTTTACCCTATTCCCATTTAAAACTCCACATATATTTTAAAAATAGCCCAAATTTAAGCATATTTAAAAAAAAAATTAAAAATATTTCTACATATTTTTTGTTAAATTTTTTTTTTTTTTTAAATTACGTTAAAATACCTGACGTTGAAGATTCCATAATAAAAGTATCACTTTTGACTGTTAAAAATAAAAATATTTAGCTTTAAATTATGACAAATTTCAATTTTCACAACTATTAGAAAAAAACTTAAAAATTTCTCAACTTTAAGGCTACGTAGCAAGAAAAGTTAAAAACATATGACATTGAAATTTTCGGTAGTGATGTAGAATTTAGTACTCTTTAATCGAGTAATAAGTATTTTTTAAAAAACTTCATTTTCATTATTCAATTAATCTCCATTTTTTGCGATTTCAACCCAATGTGCGTTGTAGCGAAAACAGACCAGTGCCTCTGGTGGGAATCGAACCCACGACCCCCGCACTGATAAGCCAGCACGCGACCAACTAGCCTACCGGGGCGCACGAACTCCAAAATTTGAAGAACCAAAATGTTCTATTTACAAAAAAAAAAAAGAAAAAATTTTGTTTTTACTCTTGCTGAAGTAAAATTTTTTACAGCTTTTTTGTATTTGTATACATCGAGGTTATTTTTATGATATTTTCAATTTATAACGAGCTTTCAACCTCCTTAAATTTACATACGTAAAGCAAATCAAACATATTAGCTAAATATTTGTATAAAAAAGACAAAAAAGCAGCACTACACGGCTTTTTGGTTAATGAATATATTGAAATTGCAGTTACGGCCTTTTGATTTTCGATAGCAAAATTTGTATTTTTTGAAGTAAATGTTTAACATTTTGTGGGAAGGTTTATTTTGGTTAACTACATTGTAATCAATCAAAAGATCATTTCTAAAATTTTTGGTAGCTACAGTTTTTTGGATTTTAGGTGACGATACATATTTTCAAAAACTATTACAAATAATTTCCAAAAAACAGTAAATATACTGTTTGCTCTTGTTTACAACAAAAACCATTCTAAACTCATAATTTTATAAAAGAAGACTATTGTTGCAAAAATTTTCTAGCTATATCAAAAAAGTGGTATAGATATACGGTTTTCAGATTCAAATTTCAAAATGCTTTACATTCACCAAAAAAATCTTGATTTAAAAAAAAAAATATCTTGACAATGAAAAACACTCAGGAAGTGTTCCTGAAGGTATCGTGGGTTTTTCAAATAAGCACTTGACAAATTTTTTTTTAAATAAAACGCAAAACCATTTGAGCTATATCCAAGACTTTATTGTCGACTTGAAATACAATCAAAACATTTTTGAATGGAACTCGACTTCGTTCATATGGCCACCGTGGGCACGTCGGCTGCGGTCGATTCGTTGGACCCAATGTTCGATGACTCGGTCACACATTTTGGCCGTAACGGGCGCTATTTCAATGTCAATGATGGCTCTGAGTTCTTCCAACGTCGTCGGCTTGTTGGCATAGACCAATGATTTGACGTAGCCCCAAAGAAAAAAAGTCTAGAGGCGTTATATCGTACTAAATCGCATTAAATCGCAAATATATGGCCCAATGCAAACCGCACCAAACAATTATTTTTTGTGGATGAAGTGGTGATTCATGAAGCGCATGTGGATTTTCACCAGACCAATAACGCATATATTGCTGATTGACGAACCCATTGAGCCAAAAATGAGCTTCGTCACTGAAGATGATTTAACGCTCTTAAAGTTGCGGTCACCGACTCCGAATTTAGGTAGCACATTTTTATAATTTGAATGCGTTGTTCGTTCGTGTATTTTACCATGATGAAAATGTTGAGTTTACTAAAAAGAGGAAAGTAACAGTTAGATGATCAGTGAAATAGTGCGTTCACAAATTAAATTCAAAGTTGTCAAGTACCTATTGGAAAACCCTTTATAACAACATAAGCCATATAATAATAATCCAAATAAATGTTGTGATCATGCTAAGTCTTATAAAACTATATGTGAGGCCGTACATAAAATATGTTACTTATCATTTTATATAACATTAAAAACAATTCCATACATATTTTGTTAAAGTTCAATATCAAATTAAGTTATCTGCAAGTTAAGACTTTATAACATATGGCTTCATATATAAACATATTCATTTTATAACGAAATCAATTGCTGGTGTTTTATTTTACATAATTTCAAATAACAAAAATTTGTTCATTTTATAAGAAAATGTCACTTAAATTATATATTTTTGAAACAATAAATCTGTTCTTGATAATTTTTAATCATTTCGTTTTTTCATTAAAAAAAAATATGGCCTTTAAAATTGTTGATTTCTAGAAATTCAACTTTTAAACTTAAATACTTTTAAGCATTACTTCAAGTTACAAAAAGCATACCTACTATAGGCTTAATTTTATAAGATCAGATATATTTATATCTAATTAGATATAATTAAATGTCCCGGATATGAACAAATCTGCCATAAAATTGTATAAATTTATATATAATTTGATATAATTATATACATGAAGATGACCTATTTTTCGGATCATTTTGATTGTTCTTATATGGGAACTTATCAAATAAGAAATAATTTTATTAAACACCATATTAACATTTTTACCCGGGAGTTGAATTCGACATTGTTTGCATGTGAACATTTTACGGGTTAAGGGGTATTAGAAAGAAAGATAGCTTCTTATTTAACATCTTTTTGAGGGAATTAGGTATATAAAAAAATGGTGGGTTTCTTTAAACGTTATAAAAAATATTTATTGGGTTTTATTTAATATTTTTAGGTTAAGTTTAGGATTATGGTTTATAAGCTAAAGTTTTTTTTTTTTTTTTTTTAAAAAAAGAGAGGCAACACTCAGGAAATACTTCCTATATTTAGTGTGTTGCTTTCTTTGGAAAGGGATAGTATAGAGATGAAAGGTGGGGAAAGATGAAGGGCTTCAGACATGGCAACACTGTAACAAACCCGGGACCTTCTGTGTAAAAGTCCAACGCGCTAACCATTAAGCTAAAGTTTAATTAAATTTAGGGTTAAGTAATTAACAATTAACTTTTAATTATTCAATTTTTATAAATCTAGGTTTAAATTTGAATTTTAGGGTTGACCTTCCGAATTAATTTTGTTCACTTTTTAATAATTCACTTTTTAACTTTAATATAGCTGGTTGATTGCTTTTGCACTGGTTGAAGGTATGAAAATTTTTGATGATTTGATGACAATGCAGTTGATGTTAAGTTGTCTGCAGTTTTCATGTTAAAAGCTGATACATTGGTATATATGGCAATGCTGTTAGCCAGGAATGGGTAGTTTACTATTGTTCACGGTGTGAACAGCATGAAAAAAATCGTGTTAATCAAAAAAAGGCTTAATATGGCAATAAAATTATTAGGGTTGTTTACAAGGTGCATACTTAATGTTTTGTTTTATTCTCTATTCACTGTTGGTGCATCGATTTGAAGGAGGACCAAAAGGACAACATTTTGAAACAAAAGAACAATACATACACTCAAAAACATAAGTTCGTAGAACTTATGTTTAACATGAACATAGAACTTATCTTTAATTAACATAGAACTTATGTTTAACATAAAATTTTTAGCAAATTTTATGTTAAAATTATGTTTTCAGCTAAGATTTTATTTATGTTTATTCAGCACTTAACTCTTTTGAACTAATGACTTACTAATATTTTACTGATATTTTACTAATTTATTTTGCAAAAAAAATATTGTGCTGAAAGATATACGCAGAATCAAGTAGATATCGTGGCATGTTTAGATGTAGAAAAGACAAGAAGAATTATACTAAAAAGTACAACTCTTGTAAGACATATACAAAAATCAACCAGGGAAGATTTTTGTAAACTAAATCTTTATACTTATTTTGTCTTAGTGAGAGTTATCGAGAGACCTGTGAGTAGCGCAGTTTATCTATGAAGTATATACTCTTTGCACCAACACTAAAGAAAAAATAAAATATATTATCCTCTATCTCGAAAAGTGTACATGATATTAATATGAAATGTTTACGCAATACATATAAAGCATGATACAACTAATAAATCCTCATCATTACTTAATTTTTGACTTATGACACTCTTGAAGTAAATGAGCGATATATGAATAAAATATATTTAAAAAAAATAGGGGCTAATTTCATTTTCAAAATGCGGACAAGATTCATTACGAACTAATTCTCCAATATGTGGTGACATATTATATTTTTATTTTGGGAATTTATTTCATTACACTGGGGTTTATTTGATTTTCTGTTCTGTGGATTTATTTCACAATGAAATAAACCCACAATTTTTGTTAGTTAGTTCATTTGCGTTTTGGGACCTTAGTTCATTGGGGACTTAGTTCATAGCGACTTTTAAGAACAGAAAAATACTAAATTTTTGAAAAATTGTTGCCAGATGTATACGTAATAATGCTTGATAAACCACAACGCGTTTTAAAAAAAATATATAAATATATATTATAAACTTATTCGAGCGAGACGTTCAATTGAAATTCAAAAAACTCCAAACGAAATTAAAAAAATAACAAATGTAATCTAAAAAAAACCAAATGTTATTAACACCAATACCAAAAAAATATCAGCTGAAATTCTATCAATATTATTTTATTTACATTTGTGATTTTATCAATTGAAGGGCTTATTGTAAAAACTTGATAAGCCACATTTCATTTTTGGTTACCTTCCGCCTTTTAAAATGTGAATAACTTTAGGGAATATGGCTACGGCAGGAGTTTTATACTTTTTATATGTGTCACAACTGTTTAAGCAAGAATTCATTCAATATTTAATCAACATATGTCTATAAAACAGCGAAAAGTAGAAAATTGTATATGTGGCATATCAAGTTTTTACAGTAAGCTCTACAATTATATTTGTTATTTTCTAAATTACATTTAGTACTTTTTAAATGTCATTTGGTATTTTTTTAATTTCATATTATATTTTTTAATATGCAATTGTATGCTTTATTGCGTATTTTGTTTGCTACAAAATTCATTTCTTTTTTTTTTTAAGAGAAGCAACATTTATTAAATTCTTCCTATTAATTATGGTATTGTTTTCTTCGGAAAGGGGATCAGGTCAGGTCGAAAAGAGGATTCGGAGAAGGGAAATACTTCCCTAATCCGACTCAAGTCCCTGAGGACTTACACTCAAGCCAGAATGTTGGCTTGTTGTGCGCTCTAAACAATCGGTTCTATGTCAGCCCCAGGAATATACCCCTAAGATCCCCCAATGTGGATATTGGGTCACTGGATAGTATTTCGACCCGGATCCCGGCAAATGCCGGGCATTCACAGGGAGAGTGTTCCAAGGTCTCCTCGTCCTCCCCACAGGCCCTGCACACTTCCGAGTCCGCCCTAACAATACGGTGAAAATGGGCCCTAAGTGTCGAGTGCCCCGAGAGGATTTCCATCAAAATACTCAGTTCCTTCCTACTGAGATTCAGAATTTCCCTCATCTTGTCCGGGTTGCCCCAGAGAATATTTGTAGTCCTGCCAACCCAGATGGTCCTATGCATGGTGTCAGCCCAGTCCACCAGCTCCTCCTTGAGAGCTCGAAAAGGTTTAGCGTTCCCTAAAGTGACTAATTCCAGGGAAGATCCTCCCCTAGCTAAATCATTAGCCACTTCGTTCTCCGCTATACCACAGTGTCCCGGCACCCATATAATCTCAATGCGTCCCCGTGCAGAGAAGTCGTTAATTTCCCCTTTACACCTGAGTATCGTCATTGATTCCACAGAGTCCGTAGATAAAGCCCGGATAACCGCTTGGCTATCCGTGAAAATCACAATGTCACCGGTCAAGCCCATGATATTCACCTGCTTAATTCACTCCGTAATAGCGGTGACCTCCGCCTGTAGTACGGTGTTATGGTCAAGAAGACGGAAGCATTTGCGTACATTGAAGTCAGCGTCACAGAAGAACAGACCCGTTTTTCCATCCAGTTTTGATCCATCAGTGTAAAAGTGGATCCCCGGTTGGTTCCTCAGGATGTCCCATTTAACCATGGTTGCCTGTCGGGGATTAACGTGCCACAGAGCGTCGTGACAGACCTCTCTGACCCTGGCAATTGGTCCAAAATAGTACAGTGCCCGGTAATATGGCCATTATTGTCCCATTCCCCGGTAGCCCTCAGCCGCATCCTAGTCAATACGGCCTCGTACTTCACCTGTACCTCAATTGGGCGAATTGCTAGAATAGATAGACATCCAGGATTCTCCCCCCTTAAAAGTATCGCCACATCGTCTGCGTAGCAGACAGGTTGGAAACCTTCACTGGATAGAATCCTCAAGAGACTATTAAGGGGATAGTGGAGAGATGAAAGGTGGTGAAAGATGAAGGGCTTCAAACATGGCAACACTGTAATTGCGCGAGATGATAAGTCTCAGAACAGTTGTTGGTCGCCACCTGATGTAGAGTTGGCGAATTTATTTAAGCTTTTTGTTTCATAGCCCTGATTCATTACTTTACTTCGGTGGGGTTAAGTGCTAGGGAATACCGAAGGTGGGCGCAGCGATACATATAAGTGATAGAAAACTCATACATATTATTTTTCTAAATTGATGTTGATGTTACCATTTTTGTGGATTTTTTTTTTTTAAGAAAAATGCGATTTTAAGAAAACCTAATGTGATTTTGATAATAAGACATGGTAATTTTTTAATAACAAATGCAATTTTGAAATTACAATTGGTACATTTGAATTACATTTGGTACTCTCTGAAAATTAAATGCATTGAAATTAAAATTTGTATTTTTTGAAATTGATATGTGATTTTCATTACAAATTACAAAATATTCATAATAAAGCATTTTTTTTTTTATATATCTGCAAGAATTTCCAGCGGATCCATGGCATATATATAATAAGTTAAATAATTTTATACAAATATTTCGACCCAATTTTTTGTAATCGCTTTTTCATTTTATCTCATATTACCCTAATTTATGATATGGTTTTTAGTTTGAAAAACTCATGTTTGTTTTAACCACATATGAGGACATCGAAAAAATGGTTTGAATAGATAACAAAGATAAATAATGTTTTCCATTGTTGGTTATAATAATTGAATAAACCGCATTACAATGGCTACAAATACGGCATAAAATTAACTTGTAAAATGGTAAATAGGAAACATTTAATTGCAACAATAATCATTGAAAATATTGCACATTAAAGAACCACAATAAATGTTTATAATTAAGTATTATTGGAAAAATAAATTGTGTTTATTGTAAAAGAATTATATATTTTTGTTTTGTTAATTATGTGTCGTCATTAACATGCATTTGTAATATAAATATGACACCGTGCGACTGAAGTTTTCACACATGGACAAATTACTATATACATGAAACTGGAGATCATATATAGGTAAACTGCGTTTTCAGTTTTTCGCTATCACGTCTAAAGTTTGAATTAAAGTTTGATTTTAATTTAATGTGTAACTATGAAATGTCAATATTCTTTATATATTAAAAAAATTAAAAGTTTGATATAATTTTTATTAAAAATAAAAAATATTTTTTTTCGACCTTTAATTGTGCAATGAAAATGAAAATTATTCAAGTTCGCCATACTCTAAAAAGGAGAATAAAAACAAAAAGCGTGTATTGTATATCCACCAAAGGCAGAGCTTGCACTTAACGAAAAATTTTTCAATTTATGTTTGTTCAATGGGGATAATCTTTAACTTCGAGCTCATATATTAGTTCTTATTTAGTGGAAAAACTAGGTTATATAAATGTTTGATATTTTGCATGGGATTGTCACTTCTTTCAAAAGTATTCCGATGATGAGAACCTAAAAAATTCCCGAAATAGATCTAACAACACATTCCTGAAAGTGGTGAATTAATAAATTTTAAAACAAAAACTCCATTGATTATTTGTTAGGACAATATAGATTATGGCCTCCAACTTGAAAAAATTATAAAAATCAGACACGCATTTGGTAATAAAGAAAACCAGCAAAATCTAAGCGAATAAGGACTTAAAGCCGGATTTTAGTTTTAATTTGAAAAAACGTAACTGATATCAATATGGTAAATATGTTTTTCATTGCTTGCCAAGAAATACATTTGAAACCATGTGTTTTTTCCTCATTTAGATTAATGTTTTGTAAAAACTATTCCTTTTTTGTGCTACAAAGGATATAAATGGTGATCGCTAATGGATTGATAATGATTAAATTCTTTTTGATCCTAAATGCAGAAATAGAATTTTACAAAGATATTCTTAAAATATCCAAAGTTGTAGATGGACTGTATTTGAGCTAACGCTTTTTAATTCTCTCTTATATTCACTATAGAAAATCCAAAAGGTTCTGATGACTGTTGTCGTTAACAAATATTCAGCTCATGAGAACTTCTATACATGGAAACACCCTCATATTTTATGGCATAATTTCATAAGAATAAACATAAGATTCTGGTTACTTTATGAAATAAAAAAATTTAAGAATTTATTGTTAAGAAATCCGTTTTGATTCTGTAAATTTTTGAATCCATTTTCGTATAATATGTAAAATTTTAATGGATAAAATCCGGCAGATTTTGAGGAAAATTTTCTAAGAAAATTCCATAGTTTCATATGAGTTTTTTTATAATAAAAACCCATTCGATTCTAACGATTGTTTTCCACAGAATATCTCTTTTTACAACTGAAAAGATATAAGATTTTGAGAATTTTTTTCTTTAGAAATACCCTTAAATCCTAAGGAATTTTTTTCTGTTTAAAACTTCTTAGATTCTTTTTCACATCGAAAATTCTTTATTTTCTAAATACTTTTGGTTACAGAAAAATCCGTAGAATCTAAAGATTTTTGCATATTAAAGAAAACTTCAGAAAATTTGTGATTTTCTGTAAGAATAATCCGCAATATATTTAATGTTGGGGCTACGGACCTGTTCCTTATTGTCGTCAGTGTATTTGGATGTTGAAGCAAAACTTGTCGGGGTCTTCCTTTGGTCACACAGCGGCACTTCTACGTTCCATCAATAAAACACACTTTCCTTTTTTATATTTTTGGTGGAGCACTGAGTCTTTTATTTTTAAAACTATATTTTAAACTTTTATTTTTTTTTTTCTATGACCACTTGTTGGCTCTTTGGTTGTTCGAAAAAATGAGAAAGAAAGCAAGACTTGTTGCCCGTGAAGCTAACAACCACCGATTACTCAGGTCCGACTACTCAGCACCAGTCACCGAATAAACGGGTAATCGCTGGGTAGTCTGGAAGTATCAGTTTCACACTGCAGTAAATAAGTTGGCAAATTTGGGCATCCGACATTTACGCCATGAAAGGGGCTGCATGACGTAAACATTTACTATTATTGCTGTAGATTTTGATAATTGCTATGGTTTTTTTTTTTAATTGATTTTGCTAATAAAAACATTTAATATTTTTAATGCATTTGGTTTTGTCTGAAGTACATTAATGTACAACAAATAATCGTTTTAAAAATGTGTATTTTCAAACGTATTTCTAGACATCTTAAATGTAGGTTCATGCATTTAATACAGATTTGTTACACATAAAATTTAAATTTCAAGAAAATTCGAATGATTCTAAACCTTTTTGCTGCAGTTAAAAAGTTACTTTTAAACACATTGTGTCTATTATTTTTAAACACAATGTGTTTATATATATTGCTTTTATGCATTGCGTATAAAGGGTCCGCCATATAACGTTTTTTTCAACTAGTCCTTATTTCGGTAATGGTAACACTTAGCTCATGTCTGATTTGACAGATAATTAGTTTTATCCTTCCGCTGAACGAATATGGTCCGCATGTTCGTTATCTTGTGAAAAAAGTGAAAGAAACTGGCATCCTCATCGATAAACCAAAGCGTGAAAAGCCATAAACAGTGCGTACATCCAAGAATATTGCTGCTGTGGCAGAAAGTGTGCGTGAAGCGCCATCAACATCAATTCACCGTCGATCTCAACAGTTAAACATTTCGGAGACATCATTGAGACGAATTTTGCATAAAGACCTTGGTATGACGCCATACAAAGTCCAATTGGTTCAGGAGTTCAAAACAGAAAAAGTTATTTGGCGGACCCTTTATTTTTACCCGATTTATAGTAGGTAACAACCTAGAAAAAAAATTTCAAATATATGTTTAAGAACTACATACATTTTTTGAAATAGTTCCATGGTAAAACTACAAACTACTTTCACAAAAAATAAAATAGTTTCCCAGTAAAAATAAGAAGTAAAGGGTGGTTAAATTTCAAGGGCCGATGTTGATTTTGAATAAAACACAAACTATTTAGGAAATTATTGTAATTTTATTTTATTATGATATATTGGTATTACTCAATTATGTATGGAACAAAATATCGGCCAAATGGGCGCCGCGACCACGGCGGCACACCTCCATCCGATGGTCCAAATTTTCGATGACGCTGAGGCATAATGGAGGTTCTATGCCGTTAATGTGCCGAATTATCTCATCCTTTAGCTCTTGAATTGTTGCTGGCTTATCGACGTACACCTTTTCTTTCAAATAACCCCAAAGAAAAAAGTCCAACGGTGTCAAATCACATGATCTTGGCGGCCAATTGACATCGCCATTACGTGAGATAACACGGCCATTGAATTTGTTGCGCAAAAAAGCCATTGTTTCGTTAGCTGTGTGGCAAGTGGCAACCGTCCTGGTGAAACCACATATCGTCCACATCCATATCTTCCAATTCGGGCCTTAAAAAGCTCGTTATCATCTCACGATAGCGAACACCATTCACAGTAACTGCCTGACCGGCCTCATTTTGGAAAAAATACGGCCCGATGATGCCGCCAGCCCATAAACCGCACCAAACAGTCACTCTTTGTGGGTGCATTGGTTTTTCGACAATCACTCTTGGATTCTCATTCGCCCAAATGCGGCAATTCTGTTTATTGACGAATCCACTGAGGTGAAAATGTGCCTCATCACTGAAGATGATTTTCTTCGAAAATTGATCATCCACTGTTGCCATTTCTTGCCACCATTCTGCCCATTCACGACGTTTGGAATGGTCAAGAGGCTTTAGTTCTTGAGCCAATTGCACCTTGTAAGCGTGTAAATGCAAGTCTTTATGCATAATGTTCATCAACGACGAGCGTGAGAGGTGCAATTGTTGGGCACGACGACGAGTTGAGGTGGACGGCTCTTCAGTCACACTATCGCGAACAGCAGCAATATTTTCTGCAGTACGAGCTGTACGAGCATGCACTGGTGTTCTCACATCTTCTACAGACCCGGTTTGGCTCGAATTTTTCCACGATTTTTGCGATTGTACGCACATTTGGACGATCAAATTGACCAAAAAAATCACGAAGTGCACTATATGCATTTTGATTTGAACGCCCATTTTCATAATAAGTCTGGATAACTTTAACACGTTGTTGGATTGTGTATCTCTCCATGGTTCAAATAGAGTAAGTCTGAAATAGAGAAATGTCAAATAAAATTCGGAAAAAACTTGGCGTTTAGGTGTGGTTCACATCGGCCCTTACAATTTAACCACCCTTTACTTACATTTAAACAAACACGTAGTTCCATATTAAAAATACCCTGCGGGAAATGAACCAGTCACTAGTATGGTCACGTGTCTAGAACATTGTGTGTATGAACCAGTCCAGTTAGTATGAAATTGTCCGGTACTTTTAACATGGCCTTGTTATAGGAGGGTGACAATTGCTACCTATGTAACGTGGCGAACAACTTAACCAATGTAACCTATCACCGTACCGACTGATATTATATGCTAGTGGACAAGTTAGAAATAGGTAGTGTCAAAGTATGACCATTTTAAGATTTATGCGGTATGCAACAGAACCAGTGGGAAAAAACTATCACGTGACTGGTGTAGGTGTACGTATCGTAGAACTAGAGAAAAAATTGTTGAAGGAAAACGGGTCACATATTATGCGCAATGTGTACTGTTACTTGTGTAGTTTGAATGGAATAGTTTTGTGACGTACCACTGCACTGATCTAAGGAGTACATGTCACCGGGTATGCGAAAAGTAATTAGCAAGTAACCTGTCACTTTTTAGTCAGCGTGTGTCATATTATGTACGGGTTCATAAATAGCCCGTCCGGAACCAGTAACTACACTCATTCAAACCAGCTTGTCATACCACCAATTCAAAAAACCTTCAAAAAGACACAACAAAAATCAATTTTAAAATTAGTTTATTTTGTCTATGCCCAACAAAGAACTATAACATTAAATACATTATAACAATTTAAATTTTGAAGAGTACGTAAACTAAACAAGAAGTCCGGATGTTCAAATTAGAGTTTTTTTTTGCAAATTTTTTGTTTATTTGCAAACATTGGTATTATCAAACAATGTCTACTAATTTTTATGTTCAAACACTTCTAAAAATAAATTCATGAACATTTTAGTTTTGTATTCTGCATTATAATTCTAGTTCACAATACTATCTTTATAAAAAGAAGGAGCTGCAACAATTCAGCACAAATTTAATGTATAAAGCAGAGCAACAAAATATATACTCAGTTTCAATTTTATTCCCCAAAAGAAATTCTTACAAATCGCCGCCAATTTCTTAAACATAAAAAATCGTTACCAAAAATCTTGTAAAATATCTAAACAAGATATTTTGAAACCAATATGCAGAAATTTTGCAATTTTAATTTATATTCTTGTAAAGTGTTTTAAGTTTTGAATAAGTTGTGCAAAAAATTATATTCTGGTGATAGTACAAAACAAATATTTTAGTATTTCTACGAGCAAATTGGCATCTATTGTTCTGTGTTTTGTGTAATTGTTCAATCTTTTTATTCGATTTCTTTAATGAACTGTTTGCGGCACATTTGAGGAACAAATTTTGTGGGTTCAGTTTAACAAATGTCTAAAGTGATTATAAAAATTGCAAACTTCTTAGAAGTTTGTATCAAAATTACAAAAATTTCTTTCGAATTTTTTTTTTTTTCGATTTTGTTGAAGAAAATTTTTTAAAATTTGAAATAGGAGATTTGAACATATACCATATTTTCCGTTTTTCACAATTATGAGTATACTTAATAAAAAAATTATGATGCGCTAATCAATTAATAAAACGTTTAGGATGTGTGATCGAATTTCTTGGTCTAGTGGTATTTGTCATATTGGGCGCATTCTATACCGACTATTTCTTAACCGACTTTCGATTTTTATAACCTTTTTTAAGAACATAATTTGATCTTTATATCGGTGAATTTATTTTCTAAAATAAAAAATATTACGATATTAAAAATTTTGTACATAAACTAAAAAAGTAATTAAA
>CM037853.1:65469359-65506348 GCA_021234595.1 Delia radicum
AAAATTCAAATTCGGTTAAGAACCAGCCCATAATAATAATGCCCCAGACCAAAAAAGTTAAATTATTACTTCATTGAGAAATTCGACCACACGTCATAACATTTTTGAAATCGATTACTAAGTTATAATTTTTTTACTTAAAAGACTCAAGGCTATCAGATATGGAACAAGATTTTTTATTGGATGCCGTAAACCTGTCCGTAAGATGACGTCATACGCGGACAAAATTTTTGGGACGTTTTTGAAATCTCTAATTTCAAAATTTTTTCTTCAACGAACCGAAAAAATTGATGTTTGGAGTCCAGTAGCTTGTTTAGAACACCTTAGAGAATAAAATAAAATAAAAATATCCACTGGCACACTTGGGGTAGGGCCAACGATTTGATTTTTGCGCATTTCGAAGGAAATTGCGTTTTTTGGTGATAACACGGCTTATTTGCTGTCATAAAATATTTAAAATTAAAATTAGCTACTTCTGTAATGTTAGTTTTTTTTTTATCATCGCTAACCCAAGGTTGACATTATGGGGCATTATTTATTACTGGGCTGGTTCTTAACCGAATTGAATTTGTATACCTTTTGAATAGATAATTATCTTTTTATATCAAATAATTTAACATGTAGAATAAATTGAAAAATTTACATAAGTTTCGAAAGAAGTATTTTTACCCATATAAACGCATTTGCAATTTTCAAATCGCTTTGAGCGACCTCAAAACATTTTTTCGATTGCCCCAAAACTTCGTATTATCACTTTTTTGGCCATTCGCATATTTCTTGGGGTTTGAGACCTTAAGATTTAACACTTTTTTTAGGGCCACCCTAATATATATATATATATATATATATATATATATATATATATATAATATTGTATGCACAGCGCATATTTTAAAGACATTTATTCGTTCCCCCCGCATAGTTTAGGGGACATTTGCTTACTTTGGGGACTGTCCCCAAAGTTTTCGCGCCTTTTCATACATCTAGCGTATAAGATGAGGACAATTTTTTCTATAGACCGCATATTTCGGCGACAATTTTGGGCTTGTCCCTAAAGTATGCGCTACGCATACATATATATATATATTATATATATATATATATATATATATATATATATATATAGAGCAATTCCATATGAAAGCGATCACCTTTTGGACGACCCCTCTCCGATTTTAAAATAAATAGTCTCAATCGATTGCCCAGCAAAAAATAATGTACCTACATATTTTTTTTTTTATAGTGACTGGTTTAGTGGTGGTGTGCACTAGGGTATTCAATCGGTTAACCGTTACTCGATTAATCGATGAAATGATGTCGAACAATTGTTCGAGTAATTCGAAGTGGCCAATTTCGAGTAAAGAATAACTCGAACAATTTTGGTCGATTAATCGAATAACTCGAGTAATTTAAAAATATGAACTATTTTATATTTTTTTAATATTTGTATAAAATAATGTGACTGTTATAGTGAATAATTAAATGTTAAGTGTATTTTTATATTAAGTGAGCCCTGTTAAAGAAATTATATTACGAAAAACGAAGAACTTAATGCGAAAAACTCCGATATCGAAGAAACTTGGATATTTTTTAAAGAAACAAGTTCTAAGACTGGGGTGTTTAAGATTATTGGTACGGATTTGAGGTTTAAAAGTGGGATCAAACATTATTTTTTTGTTTTTAATTTAGTTGCCATTTGATCTAAAGAAACTACATATAAATACTATATTTTCAAAAAGGAATTTTTAAATGTCATTTACTAAAAACTTTTTGTTGGTCCCTTTTATGTCGTTGTAACAAGCCAATTTTAGAAGCCCTATATGGAAATTCTTAGCGGTCCTACGCAAAATTTCCACATATTAAAATTTACATATAGAAGTAATGAAGTTTTCATTAATTTGATGAAAATTTTCTTAAATATTCATGAAAGTTTTTTCAAAACTTCTTTATAATTTTTTTAGAAAAATTACATATCTCAAAATCCTAAAATGATAGGACAAAATGGACTATTTTTTCGTTTAGTACTAACACACTAATATAACAAAACTGTGTAAAGTCTGAGTGAAATTACAAAACGGATCACCTTACAAATATTTTTTTAAAGCAGTTAATACATATTTATGAACCAGTTATATTGAAAGAAAATCAATGAAGATTTCAACATATTTATAAAGAATTTCATTGATATAATAACACTTTTGCTTTGAGTGTACTGAGACAAAACTGTCGCAATAATAAATGATCTTAGCAAATGTTTTTCTCTTTTAGATATACTTTTTACTAAAATTTTTAATTAATTTGTTAATTTTTATATATATATATGTTATATTCGTACTAATAAAATATAAAAACATACAAAAATGTGAGTTTTTGGAAAATAAAATTAAAGTATTAAAATTGTTCGAGTTACTCGAGTTATTCGAGTAATTTTAAAATCTTACTCGCCTACTCGAGTAAATTAAAAACCTCAAAATCGAGTTACTCGATTACTCGAACAAAAGCAAACCCGAGTAATTGAATACCCTAGTGTGCACCACTGTCATGTGACAAAATTGAAGAATTCTTCATAAGGGACCTCATTGAAAGTTGTTTTAAAAAAAACTACTAAAGCGATCGCAACGATTGATAGCTCGTTGGAAAGGTATTGAATCAGGCTTTAATTGAAAAATAAAATTTTCCTAATTTTTCTCAGAAATTTACCTTTTTTCCCATGAAAATTAAATTTTCCCATGAAAATTAAATTTTCCGATTTTCCATAGAAGCTCCTAAATTTTCCGGCTAATTTAATTTTTTTTGGATTCCTCATAATTTTTGTTTAAGAATCAGCAATAAAAAATGGGCCCCGACTCCTTGTTTGGACAGGAGAAGAGCATTTAAGAGACCACCTTGTTCTCATTGTTTTTATATTTTTTATAATTGAATTATTTTTAAATATTTCACAAGGAAAATTAGGAAAATTTTATTTTGCAATTAAAGCCTGATTCAATACCTTTCCAACGAGCTATCACTCGTTGCGATCGCTTTAGTAGTTTTTTTTTAAACAACTTTCAATGAGGTCCCTTATGAAGAATTCTTCAATTTGTTAAATTAGCCGGAAAATTTAGGAGCTTCTGTGGAAAATCGGAAAATATAATTTTCATGGGAAAATTTAATTTTCATGGGAAAAAGGTAAATTTCTGAGAAAAATTAGGAAAATTTTATTTTTCAATTAAAGCCTGATTCAATACCTTTAAAACAACTTTCAATGAGGTCCCTTATGAAGAATTCTTCAATTTTGTCACATGACAGTGGTGCACACCACCACTAAACCAGTCACTATAAAAAAAAAAAAAATATGTAGGTACATTATTTTTTGCTGGGCAATCGATTGAGACTATTTATTTTAAAATCGGAGAGGGGTCGTCCAAAAATTTGCCAATTTTGATCGTTTTCATATGGAATTGCTCTATATATATATATATATATATATATATGTATGCACAGCGCATAGTCTAGAGACATTTATTCGTTCCCCCGCATAGTTTAGGGACATTTGCTTACTTTGGGGACTGTCCCCAAAGTTTTCGCGCCTTTTCATACATCTAGCGTTTAAGATGAGGACAATTTTTTCTATACACCTCATATCTCGGCGACAATTTTGGGCTTGTCCCTAAAGTATGCGCTGTGCATACATATATATATATATATATATATATATGTATGTACACCGCATACTCTAGAGACATTTATTCATTCCCCCGCATAGTTTAGGGACATTTGCTTACTTTGGGGACTGTCCCCAAAGTTTTCGCGCCTTTTCATACATCTAGCGTATTAGATGAGGAACAATTTTTTCCATACGCCGCATATTCCGGCGACAATTTTGGGTGTGTCCCTAAAGTATGCGCTGTGCGTACATATATATATATATATATATATATATATATATTTAAATCTTACATTTTGTTTTCTACTATAGACATATCCTCTTTAACCAACAACCATAACTATTTTATCAAATTTAATATTGTTGCATTGATCGAAGTTTTGTTATATATTAACTCCCATTTTGTCGTCCTTTTTATACATTTAATAATGAAATTGATACAATATAATCCAATTTACTTTAATTTGATATTTTAAACAAGATTTACTTATTAACGTCTATAGTTATTACAGTTTATTTATGAAGTAATTGTGCTGATGTTAGAAAATAATTTATTTATATAATGCTTTTAATCAATGCCATTATAATCAAGTCATATCTCATGTTAGCTGTCTTTAACAACCCAGTGTAGAAAAGCATTACCATATAAGTGGTTATATAGTAAGGGCAGGTACTTACAATTAACATTACAAATCTGATTAGTTTTATGGTGGGATGTCCCGCAAAAGATTGATATATTAGTAATGTTAAAAATATGCGGTTACCTTTGTTCTCACCAGTATGAACAAAAATAATGAGTCTTCAAATAGATTTACAAAAAAACTAAATTTAATAAAAAATAATTTTTTTCTAATAAAATGTGCCCACACGGGATTCGAACGCGGGCCTACAGGTTGTCAGTCAACCTCTATACTATCTGAGCTATCTAGTCCTGTTATACTTTATAGAAAAAAACATAAATGACTTCTTTGCATAAAATGTCATTACTTTACAGCTTACAAAAAAATCAAAAATATTTATTTATATACGTCCTTACTAGAGTTGGCAAAATAATGAGTCTAAAAATAGATTTTCAAAAAAGTTTACTTTATATTTAAAATAATGATAAAAAAGTACTTCTGGAAAACGACTTATTTTTTGTATTGTAATAATGGGAAATTAACTAGTTATTGTAAGTTCTTATTATTATGTGTTAAAGTAGTGCAGACAGTAAGCTGTCTACACTACTAGCAGTGAGAAAAGTAATGACATGTCATCACCGTTTCTTCACAGCGATTCTTGTAGCTGCTTAATTTTATGTGTTAGCGAGTGAATGTGCGTTGAAAGCAGCTTACTTTTAAATTGGGTGATTAATGTTAAATGATATTAGATTATTTATTTTGATTGTATATATTTTATTTCATAATAAGCCTGATCAAATTAAATAGACATAACTTATATGACAAATTGATAATTTTAAGCTGATTTATTATTTAGAGTGGAATTGAGCTTGAGCACACATTTTCATCATTAAATACTTGGTACAAAATGTATTTGAAATTTAATATATATGTACATAAATGTATATTAGGGCGGGTCGATTTGTAAGGAGGCAACAAAATCGCTCAACGTACAAGGAAAATGGTATTCTAAGGGTTAAAAATAAGAAACTTTGCCGAAGGAACCATGCCTCTAAAACGAATTCTGATGTCCCGACTTTTGACTCGTAGGGTCAAATTTTGACAAAGCCTTCTTTGATATTTCAGAAAGTAGGAGGAATCTCTCCAAGATTATGCGAGCTGCTTCTTCTCCGGCAGATTAATGCATAAATCATCATTCTAGGTGACCGTTAAGGGGCTAAACTTTAAGTTGAAAGAGTTTAGAGATATTTCAGAAAGTAGGAGGAGCGTTTTCCAAGACTAGAGTCTCTATTTCTTTTCCAGAAGACGCTCTAGCAGATAAATGTATAAATTATATTCAATCGGGGCACTCTACATGGGTCAAAGTGGGATTTTTCAAAATTTGACCCTTCGGGTCAAAAGTCGGGACATCAGAATTCGTTTTAGAGGTCGGCCCTAATGTATATATATGATGAGGTATATGATGAACTTTTGACTATTTCATTTATATATGGACTTTCTAAATATTAAATAAATATAATGAAAATATTAAGTTCATAGAAATTCAGTAATTTTATTCATAAACAAATTTTTATTCGTTGTGAAATAATTATTCATTGTGAAATAAATACATACACAAAACATATTTACATAACTGTATGTAAATCGCAGTTTGTTTGTGTAACAATTTGTAATGAACAAATATAAATCTGAATGTTGAATGAAAATGTGTTTTTTCAGGAAATTAAAACTCTTTATGAAAAACAACAATATTGTATGGCTTTCTTTTGAGTATAACTATGTCAGGAATTTTGATAGTGTCCCTATGGGGAATGAGGAGTCAATTGACTCTAAAGTGACTGGTTAACGAAGGACTTATCACAGGACTTGTATAATTTAATACTGAAGTGGGTTAATCAGTGTCAATTGTCCTAAAATTTGCCAATTCTGTGACTGGTAAAGGGAGGACATACCAGTTAACCAGAATGCTTATTAACAGAAAAAGCCAGTTGGCCAGAATTTTACCCATTGGAAGCTGTTTAGTTTTCGTTTATTTTATACGATATTGGAATTTGCGACAGTGTTGTGGTATGCCCATCTTTGGTTAGTCCTGTGGCATGCCACTATGTGTCTTAAAGCAGGACAAATGACCCCCTCCTATAACAAGCCAATGTTAAAGAAGCCAGTTGTTTACATAGGGTAGGGTTTAGCAGAGATCACACACGCAGTACCCGGTCTTATTTTTTTACACACTTAAAAATACCATCATCAGATTAGGCAAATCTTTGAGAATGAATATGATTTATTTATGAAATAATTTTTTGTTTCTTCATTCCCGAAAAGAACTACAAATCTTTGTAGACATTAAACAACACAAACGAGAGCATACACTAAAAACATAATTGCAACATTTGCATATGTAAGCGACATCGTGCTGGTAGTTTAAATTGCTCAAGAGATGCTCATTAACATATTAAAAATTCTGAAAAATTGTATGTAGAGTGGAAAACACATAAATTAAAATTTTTCAATTTGCAGTTGGTTAGCCATCTAGTAGTGGTAATGATAGATTTCAGTGTAGTTTTTGTAAAAATGTATCGCCAAAACCAATAATGTTGATTTTATTCGTTTGGTTTAACTTTTTAAATTTGTGTCCCACGGTCATTTTAAAAATAGCGAAACTGCAGATTTTTCTTCTTGGGCTTGTTATATACTATCACACATTAAATTCAGTATATAAGATTTTTTAAAACGGTAACAATTTAAAATTTTTTATTTTGAAAACCCTTTTTTCTCTAATTTTTTACCTATCAGCACGTAATGGGCAATAATGTATTAATAAAAAATATCGCTTTTTCATGACATTTTGAAATGAAAACATCCCGCATGATTAGATTAGATCAGAAGGCACTTTGCACCGCGGCCAATGTAGGTCTTTTGTGCTGCCTAAAGTTACGTACAGATTCAAGCTACCTATAAAGCCAATTATGCTATTAAGCAAAATGTTCGCGATGTCGGAAGGCAAAATGAAGCCTGGGACATTCGCAGAGAACATGCTCCGAGGTCTCAGATACCATCTCACAAGACCTACACATATCCGTGTCCGATTGACCCTTCCTGTGCAGATGGTATCTGAGATTACAGTGTCCAGTTTAGTACGATGCCAGGGTCTTCAACAATAACTAACCATCGACGACGCTTTGCCTTCACTGTGCCGATTGTATTTTTCTGCTTAGGTAGTTTAGAAAAGGATGTGTACCAACCATTCAAATAAAAACGTTTATATTTGCGAAATTTATTTTAAAAAACACTACATTACGTTACAAGGTCTACAAAATATTTCCAAGTTTTATTATATATCGGGCTTATGGTAAAAACATGATAAGGCACATTTTATTTTTATATTGCTTTTGCCTTTGAAAGGTTAAAAAGATTAAATAAATATGACTTTCTGCTAGGTACTTGCAATAAGTGTTTAAGTAAGACTTCTATTAAATATTAATCAATGGATGTATAGAAAACAGAGAAAATCCACAAAACAATATATGTGGCTTATCAAGTTTTTACAATAAGCCCTTTATATATACAAATTAGTTTCTTTTCGCAGTTTAAAAGTAAACAAACGCAAAAAATGTGACTTCCGTAGGACGCTTTTACTATAGGTACTTGTAATAAGTGTTTATTCAAGACTTCTATCAAATATTAATCAACATATGCCCAGAAAACAGATATAATCCATCAAATAGTAAATGTGGCTTATCAAGTTTTTACAATAAACCCTTCATATGTATGATTTAATTGAAGTGCTTATTGCAAAAACTTGATAAGCCACATTTTGTTTTTAGTTTCTTTTTGCAGGTTAAATGTTAATAAATGCAAAACATTTTTAGAACAAAAACATTTTTAGAACAAAACATGTTACGTTCGAAGGACGTTTTTACTCTAGGTACTTGTAATAAGTGTTATTTAAGACTTATATCAAATATTAATCAATGAATGTATCTTATCAAGTTTTTGCAATAAGCCCTTCATATAAATATTTTTATTTTTCCCATGAACCGCAAATTCCGTTAAAACATGCAAAACTTTAATGCAAATTTGCAAAAAAAAAAGCTGGCCCATAAGTGAAAAAACTGGGGACGACATTAAAATCATAGTGGAAGAAATATTTAAGAGCAATGATCGGTACTCTTGCTTTATTTTCCTTGTTGCGCAGTGCAATAGTAACGAATAAAAAAAATTATGCATGCGTTGGTCCTCATTTCAATAAAAAATGCATATATGTGTAGTTTTTACCTGGAATCAAAATAAATATTATCGATATTAATTTCAAGAAATATTTTTTTTAACTTTTCTTATTAATAATTATAAATCTTATATTAAAAAAATTCTCAAATCTTTTACTTTTAAAAAATGAAAACCAAAAGTTTTTTTCCAATGTTTTATCATAAATTATGATGTGTGCAAGATTATCTTGAACAAGACTATTGTCTTGTTCACATTATAATTCTCAAATATGATAATATCCATTTTGGTTCCTCAAAAGTTTCCCAAATGAAAAAATGCATTTCAAATAAAATGTGGAATTAAATTAATATTAAAACTGCTTTTGTAAAATCAGCAAAGCTTTAACACCTTTTAAATTAAAAAATTCACTGGAACATAGTTAAAATAATATTGAATTTTAATTAATTGCAAAATACACTTAATTAATTTTTATTAAAAGAAACTTTTACGTGTTAATAAATCACACAAATTATTTATGAAAATATAAATGTTAAATCAATTTCAGATTTAATATGTAATGCAATTAAATATTTAAATATTAACAATAAATTATGTTGGTTATTAATACTTGCGGTATAAATATGTACAAGCAAACAAGTTCCGTCAAAATAAATGTTTGCAAAAATATTAAATTAATGGAATTCTTTAACTCTTCAGGACCGCTTGATTATCATTTGGCTGCAGAAATTTACTACACAAGCAAATGTTTTTAGTCGAATATGGACATTAGTAAGCTTTTTTCTTTGTTTTATTTGGTATTAAACCTTAATGCTGAAATTTGAACCACATCGGACAACTTTCACCCGTGTAATACTGGACCTCAAGATTCGGATTTCATTTTAAATTTTTTCTAATTTATAATAGTAATGGGATTCTGATCACAAGCAATTTGCTGTACGATTGCTAATAAGGCTTTAAAAAAGGGATGTGACAGAGAAAAAGCTATAATAAACGTTGTAAATAGTATATGCAATGGTTTGGATGATGGTTTTAGTGGTGTAGCTGGCATATTTTACGACTTCTCCAAAGCGTTTGATCTGGTTAATCATGATATATTGATTCAGAAATTAAAATGTTAAGGTGTAAATGGAGGAAGCTTAGTTTTATTAAAGAGCTACTTGACCAATAGGAAGCAGTATGTTGAGCGTAACAGCAAAAGAAGTTTATAGGTCATGTTGAATGTGGAGTTCCACAAGGAAGTGTGTTGGGCCCATTGTTATTTAAAATTTATCTTAAGGATATAATAAATTTCAATTTATTTGAGAAAATATCTATGTATGCGGATGACATAAGTCTTTTTTATCCTTGTAAACACGAAGTTTCCTTAAGAGCTCACATGGAGTACGATGCTGCAATGATTATGGAGTATGCAAGGTTAAATAAATTGGTATTAAATGCAGAAAAACAAAGTTATTGCGATTCAGGCCGTACTCAATCCACAACCAGGAATTCAGCATTTGGGTAGATGGAAAGCTAGTACGTGAACCTCGTTCGATAAAATATATTGGTATACACCTACAAAGTAATCTTACGTGGGATGTTCATATTGAAAAACTAAGGTCAAAAGTATTATCGGTTGTTGGCATTTTATACAAATTTAAAAATAAGTTTAACACAAAAACCAAGTTATCTATCAAGCCTTAATACATAGTCACCCTAACAATTTGCCAATTATATATGGTCACAGAAAAACAAATGAGTTTAAATCGCTGCAAAGAGCCCAAACAGATAATTTAAAACGGCTTTTAATCTGCCTTTGACTTATTCAACGGTATCTCTGTATAAAAATGTATCGCTGGCAGTTCTTCCAATATATGGCTTATATAAAATGCAACTCATACTATACATTTTAAATCGTTAAATAATATTGGCCATCATACAATTCGCTTTTCAAGAAATCAAACAGTTTTTAGCACGAGAAATAATATGAACTTGAGAATTGCTAGGTGTAAGAGTTGAATACACTGGTAGTTTGGAATACAATAATCTTTCCCAATATCTTAAAAATATTGAGCGAATTTCTGTGTTCAAGATAAACTTAAAAAAACATATTTCAAGATTTGGAAATGCTTCTACTGTAATACATATTTGTATGTAAATATTTTTTTTTTCTTTTTCTAACTCTTTTCCTTTTAAATATAACATAAAAAAAACATTTTTTATTTTTTTATTTTTGAATTATATATATTATATTGTTAAATTTTTATATTATTTATTGCCAACTCGCCTTAATAATGTCTAACGACGCTGGGGCACAACATATTGTTAAACTTAATATTGTGATGAATAAAAATATATCAAAAAAAAAAAAAATAAAATAATGTTCAAATTTTTGAAACCGGTTTTAGTGACTAGTTTCACAATATTCGGAGCATCACACATCGAGTTATAGTTTATTTTTTAACTTTATTTAAAAAAAAAAAGCCCTCTTATGAACATATGCCAAGAAAATTGAATTTGAAACAGAATTACAGATAAGAAAACTATTGGCCTTTTTTGACGTAGCCAAGTATAAAATTTAGTTTGATCAAAGTTGGGATAATGCATGTCAAAATTTACACAAATAAAACAATTATACTAAAAACCTAATGATAGGTTTAGAATTTGGGTTAAGTTGAGCTAATGTATGTTTTCGTTTCCTTTAAAAGATCAGATATTTAGCTTATTTTGGAATTCATGTTTTTTTCTACACTAAAAAAAAATATTTTATGTACAAATTACTAAAACTTTACGTTTCAAATCTAACTTTACGAAAGAGTGTTTTTTATACAGGTATAAAACTTTAAGTTGGCGACACTTTTTTAACTGGCGGCCATTTTGTCAGCTATCAAGTGGATTGGCATTTCAACATGAATAGACTGACGCCTGTACAACGCTTCCAAATTGTGCAAATTTATTTTGAAAATCATGGTTTTGTTCGAAAGACGTATCGCGCACTACGCAGGAGCTGTGGTTTCAACAAGACGCCGCAACATATCATACAGCTCGTGCAACAATTGATTTGTTGAAGGAGACGTGTGGTAACCGCATAGTTTCACATTTCGGACCTGTGAATTGGCCTCCAAGATCGTACGATTTAACTCCGCTGAACTATTTTCTGTGGGGATATGTGAAGTCGCTAGTCTACGCGGATAAGCCCGAAACGATTTACCACATGGAGGAGAACATTCGCCGCCTTACTACCAATATACGGCCACAAGTGTTGGAAAAAGGCATCGAAAACTGGACCTCCAGATTAGACTACGTCCGAGCCAGCCGTGGCGGTCATATGCCAGAAGTCGTATTTAAATAATAATGCCAGAAGATTATCTTTCGAATAAAGTTAAGTTCATGTCAATTTAAAAAAATTCTTTGTTTTATTCCATTTCAAATTCCTATACCTCTATAAAAAAACACCCTTATTATAATAATTTTTAGTATAAAGTTATTTTTTAGTGAAATATTAAGCTATTCTTACAATATTATACAAATTACAAAATTTTTTACTAATTTTTGTAGCTAATTTAAGTTTACTTATTTTTGAAACCCGATTTGCTCAAACTAGCAAAAAAAAAAAAAATAATATTTTTTGTAAGCTAGAAATTTTTTGATCTAGTGTAATAATGTTTATGTTCACATTTGCTTGCCCGAGTTCGGTTTTTACCCATCCCCTCTTGAAACCGCGCCTGCATAAAGGCAAAATATCGAAACATTTCTGTAATTTATATAAACAAATTCATAGAAAAATTTACAATATATAGTAACATTTTTTGCTGATTTCAGCTGTTTTATTTTCATTTTAATTTTGCAGAATTTCACTAATATTTAGTATTATTTTTGTTACTAATTTTGTCTACTAAATTAATTTAACTAATAATACTAACATTTAGTACAAAATTTGGTTGATTTCAGCAAATCGATTTCCATTAAGAGTTTACTAAAATTTTACTAAATATTTGTAACTTTTACTAATTTGTTTAGTACTTTTACTTTACAAAAAAATTATAGTCACGTTTAGCTAAAATTAGCAAAACGATCCGCTGGCCTAATATTAGCTAATTTTCTGTAACATTTACAGATTTTTCTTTCTTTTACAGACATTTTTATTAGAGTGTAGTAGTTTTAATGCAATACATTTATATAAATAAAGTACCTGCTGGTTAATTAATTTTTATATCAGATAACTGCAGTTGATGTTTTATACTTTCCGACATAAGTAATAATCCTTTCATACCACAGTTTTATGGAAAAATTTCATTATTTATTTATATAATGGAGTACAAAACTTAAAAATTCCCGCTAAAAATATTATTATGTAATGAAAATGTTTTTAGTTGTGTAGATAAAAAATTAAAACTAGTTGTTGTTGCGAAATTTATAATACAGTGGGCTCAATGATATTTTTTAATATTATCAAAAACGGGAAAAGCAAAAATCTAAAAGCGACAAAATAATTCATATTGGTAACATAATTCATATTGGTAACATATTTTATTTATTTTATTTATTTATTTTTTTTATTTTTTTTATTAATAATCATATAATTAGAAATTACATCCTATTAAACTAACCGAACACTAGCTACTATGGCTTTCGGAGCGCGCTGTAGTGAAAACAGACCAGTGCCTCTTGTGGTAATCGAACTACAACCCCCGCACTGATAAGCCAGCACGCTATCAACTAGCCTACCAGGGCGCAAGTTAAGTTTCCAGGAGATATTATTTCATAGGAAACTTCCAAAATCACAAAAATTCAATGCACTTTTAAAATGTTTACAAAATTAAATTTATTTTATTTTATTTCACAAAATTACAAACTCCGTTTTATTTATTTTACAAAATTACAAATCCGTTTTATATATTTTTACAAAATTACAAATCCGTTTTATATATTTTATTTTACGAATTCCGTTAATTTAATAATGTTCTATATTCAATGGTCCCTCTGTAAGTGAATCGATCTCCAGAAAATCAATCTATTATATTCTTCAGTCAATACTGACAGAATAATCAATATTGCTGATCGGAAAAATCTAAACAAAGAAATTCATTGTGCCACTTACAAGCAGAGCTTGTATGTTGCAACAATGTCTGGATTTTATAATTAGAACATCAACTGTAGGCAAAATTCTACAGTTGCGACAAAGTTAAATCAAAAATACATTGCTTTGCTTGAAGAAAAGGGCATTGTTCTTTGTTACAATTTTACCAAGAATTTAAGTGTGCTAATGTACTTGAAAAATGTAAACAACCAAAATTATTTAGAATTTTAAATGTCAGCACTTCAAAACTATTAAATCATTAATTGTAACAAAGCAGAACGTTTAGAATGAAATCTTAATTAAAGTAATATTAATAATAATAATAATAGTGTTAATAATAATAGTAGTGTTAGTAATGATAATAATAATGATAAATGATGGTTACTGTTGAGGTGCCGTAACTCCTCCCCCCTTAGAATAGAGTGAAGGCCACAATGAATTAGTTGGGGCTGGAACGGGAACTGATGTGGTTGTTGTATAAATTATTTGTTTCCTTGATGATACTGATGCTATTATTATTATTAGGATGAGTAATGTTGTTAGTGCAGCATAGATCGAGCCGACATGGATAATTGCTGTTTCTTTAAATGTTGTGATGTTGTTGATGTTATCAATGTTTAGTTGTTCTAGCGTCATTAATGTTGTTACTTTAGTTGTAGAGTTCACTTTAATTGTGGAGTTGTCATTTGGTAGAAGGTTGACTTTATCCCAAAATATGGATGTTTCATCGTAATAAATTATATTGTTGATCTCGATGCTACAATTTTTGAAGAAAATGAAGCCAGTGCCTTTAATTCCCACTGGAGTCTTTATTCTGCAAGTAGATTTTATTAGTACTGTCGGTATATTTATAAATACAATAAAGTTGTTTTCTATTTGCAGGATTTTGGATATTTTTCCCAAATCCTTTAGATTGCAGTGTGCCGTTCCTCCGTTGAACAGTGGTCCCAAGCATGTTAAATCTTCCATCAGTTCTTCTTGTAGTGAGTTACAATAAAAAATGTTCTCCACCCTGGGGCAAATGCTCGTGAGTTTGTGTAGTTTATGTTTGTTATGTATTATATATGGAGGAATGATTATCTCCTTAGTGTTATTAATTGGTAATGGGATAATGTGATAAAGTTTGTAATTCTCTTTACTTATTATTGGTATTTTGAAATTAAATATTATATTTGTACCGTTATAAAAGGCTTGTAGCTCGAGCAATTCGTATATATGCTCGTCTGAATCCAAGAAATTCTCATATTCAGTGAGGTTTCTTAGATATTTGCCATCTGAACTCAAGAAATTCTCATATGCAGTGAGGTTTCTTGAACCCAAGGAATTGTCATATTCCATGACGTCTTGTCTATTTGGGAATTTATCATATTCCATGATATCTCTTACTTTAGCAAGTTCCTCAGTATTCAGAATGTATTTAGAAATAATATTCAGTTTAGCGAGAATAATTGCCTCGCCTATATTCGTTATATGGTTATACAACAGATCTATGTTATAATTTACCCTATTCAAATATTGCATTTCTGAGATTTCTTTCGAATTCTTATTAATTCCATTTGAGTTTAATATGAAGTTTCTTGATATAATTTCTTGTTCCCTATTTATGTGTTCTGTTATGTTCCCAAATCTCTGTATTATCTAGTTGTTTAAAAGCTTTTGTTCCCTCCAATTACTGTGTGACAAAATCCCTTCATTATTCATCTCTTTGATTTCCATATCGAGTTTCTTTGCGTCTTCAGCGTCCATATTTCCTGTTATGAATTTAATTGCCGATCCAAGTCCGTTAATAAGTCTTCTTTTTGTGCGTTTAAATGGCAAAAGGGTGTTGAGTCTATTTCTGAGTTCATTCAATTTGAAATCTGACATTGATAACAGATTTTGGATTCCATCATCTTGGCCTTTTTCTCTTATTGCATTAATAGTATTAACTATACTCCTTATGTTAGAAACGTAGTCGTCAAGATTAATAATATGCATTAGATTACGATATCCTTTTTTTACTTTTGCTGGTCCCAGATCGAATTTCATTATCTTTTGATTATGATCCACATTTTGAATATTGATGACTTGCCCAGTTGTTAATGCAAGTCTGAAATGAGATTAATTAAAACAAAACAAGTTATGAGAGGTTTTCGAATTTTCGTCTGTTTTGGAGTCGTGTTTTATGGATCTTCTTATCCTTCTGTGTTACAATTGTTACATTATTATCAGTTTTAATTTTATGCTCTGAAAATCTTGGTGTCATTTTATTTCGTTTACATTCCTTTCGCAGAATTTTTTCACCTATGTTTCTGTCCAGTGGTTTGGACCTTCTCTCATTAAGTTTTTCGATCCTTTTCTCCGTTTGTCTTTCCATGTGTTCCTTAATTGAAGGAAATAATTTTTCCTGAAATTCGTTGAGTTTTTGTAAGTATTCATGCTCATTATTATATGTTATCTGCCTGTCAAACGTGTAGGGTCGATCAAAAAACAGCTCATATGGGGTTAGCTTTGTGGCTGAGTGAATGGCATTATTATAAGTTATTAAAACTTCTCGGAAAATATCCTCATGATCCGTTGACAATTTTAAATTTTTCTTCTTTATCATTATTAAACGATATATTTCAGTCAACGTAGAATGTAGCCTTTCTACTGGAGAATTACTGCTACTTTGTTGAAACGAAGTAAAATGAAGGTTTATGTCATATTGCTTGCAATAGTCCTTAAATATGTTTGAGTTAAATTCAGACCCTTGATCACATACTATTTTTCTGGGAATACCATAGAGAGATACAAAGTTATTTATGGCTTTAACCACTGACAAGCTTGTCCTATTAGGAAGTGTTGAAGCGAAAGCAAATTTAGAAAATTTATCGATAATCGTCAAAATTTGTTCTTTATTTATTGCATAAAGGTCGATATGTAAAATATCCAGGGGTTTCAAAGGTGTTTCTGGTTTCATAAATTCTATAGTTGGAGGACACCTATCATACTTTTGTGTGCGGCAAATGATACAATTATTTATTGTTCGAGTGATCTTCTCCTTCATACAGGGAAAAAAATATTTCCTCTTCAGGTGAATATGAGTCTCGTTAATGCCCCTATGGTTATTATTCTCGTGATACTCTCTGATAGTGGCTTCTTGTGCGTTTTCTTCTGTTATGTCTTCTAAGATTTCCATGCTTCTGAGTATTTTGAAGAGTTTACTGTGGAAAAAGTATTTAGAGTATGCTGCTTGTACCATTTTGAATGTATCATCGTCTGTAAATATTACTGTAAGTTTGTTGGGCGGAAGGTATTTTCGAATAATTTCAGTAATTTTTCCTTCGTCGAATGATTTCTCTTTAATTATTCGCCGCTGTTTATTGCGAAAAATTTTTTCAAGAGTCATTGATGATTCTGGGCAATCTTTTTTTAATACCAATTGTAGATTGAATTCATTCAGAGGGCGCTCAGAAATATAAATTCCGTCATCCAAATTTCCAATGGCTGAATGAATGGTTGAACCCTGTGTACCTTGAATTGATAGTGTATCATCCATATTCTGCGGTAAAACTTCTTCTGAAATTTCCTCATTGTGGTGAATCTGAATTTCCGACTGGGTTTTATCTGTATCTATTTTAATTCTACTCAATGCATCAGCGTTTGTATTACTTTTGCCCTTCTTGTAGATAATTTGATAGTCAAATTCCTCGAGTTTCAATCGCCATCTTACTAATTTTGAGTTTGGTTCCTTTAAACTCATCAGCCAAGTCAAAGGTCTATGATCTGTGACTATAAAAAATTTCCGACCAAAAATGTATGGTCTAAAATATTTTGTCGCCCAAACTATAGCCAGTAATTCTTTCTCGATTGTTGAGTAATTGCATTCGGTCTCGGACAGAGTGCGGCTTGCAAAACATAATGGTTTGTCATTACCAATTGTACCCTGTGATAGTACAGCACCCAATGCCACATTGCTTGCGTCGGTTGTTAAGATGAATGGTCTAGAGAAATCCGGATATTGAAGAATTGGATCATTTGTAAGTATCTCTTTTCCTGTTTCAAATGCTTTTATATATTCCTCTGTCAATTTAATTGATCTTCCTTTTTTCAGGCAACTTGTCATTGGTTTAACAATTCTTGCGAAATCCTTTATGAATTTTCTATAATAACCTAATAGTCCAAGGAATGATTTTATTTCCCGTTGAGTTCTTGGTATCGGGAAATTTTTGACAGCATGGATCTTGTCAGGATTTGGTTTAATTCCCTCTCCGGTGACAATATGTCCTAAGAAGGCGATTTCCTTTTTTAGAAATTCGGATTTATCCATCTGATTTTTAAAATTAGCTTCACGAAGTCTTTTGAAAACTTGTTTGAGGTTTAATATGTGTTCGTCCAAGGATGTTGAGTAAATAATTATGTCATCCAAGTATACCAAGCAAATTTTTCCAACAAGATCACCAAGGACATTGTCCATAACCCGTTGGAATGTTGACGGAGCATTCTTTAAACCGAATGGCATACGAACGTATTCGTAATGACCATTTTCAACAGTGAATGCTGTTTTTGGAATATCGTCAGGATTCATTTCTATCTGATGAAACCCACTCGCCAAGTCAAGGGTAGAGAAATACATGCATTTCCCCAGTTTGTCCAGTATATCCGTTATGTTCGGGAGTGGATATCTATCCGAGATGGTTTTTTCGTTCAGTTTTCGGTAATCAATGACCAAACGCCACTTGCGATTACCACTAGCATCTAGTTTCTTTGGAACTACCCAGACAGGTGCACTCCAAGGTGAATAACTGGGTCTTATAATCCCTTTGTCCAACATGTTAGAAATTTGATTGCTAACTTCTTCTTTGTGCACATACGGATATCTATACGATTTAGTATAAATTGGTATGTCATCTAAAGTTTGGATCGAATGTTTGATTCTGTTTGTAAAGGTTAAGTTATCTTCTTCATTAAAGAAGATATCCCTATATTAGCGTAGAATCTTTGAGACTTCTCTAATTTCGACCGGGTTTAAGTGATCCAGTCGCAATTTTTGTCGAATATCCATTTTCGGGATGTTACAGGTATCCATGTGAACATTCAAATTATTTATTTCCACATATTCATGAGGATTATACGCCTCTGCGTCTAACGGGTCTTCCAAAAAGAGGACCTGATCTGTGTCTGAGGTGTTCACAACGTCCATATAGCTGTAACCATCGTTTGACTGATAAAGGCCACCTTGGATGAACATATGTTCATTTATTTTCGTATCTTTTAAATTAATCTGTCCATTCTGTATGTTCACAGGAAGTTTCACAATATTTCTCGATTTAGGTTTCAGGGTATAACGTTTTGATGGTCTGTTTGTTCTAAATTTCAATGGAATGACCTCACCATTTACCCTTAGGCATTTATCCGGCAAATCAATTACCGTTCCGGTTTCTGTTAAGAAATTTAAACCCAATAACCCGTCGAAATAATTATGGAATTTGAAAGAAGAAAATCAAAATTACCTTTCTTGTTGAATTCCTTAAATATATGTAAGTTAACCTTTTTATTTAGTCGATGGTTCTTAAATACAGTTCTGATTGTCACCGATTTCATTTCCCTCTGATCTTTTTCCTTAATAAATCGTGGATTAATAAAAGATGAAGACGCCCCCGTATCTATCAGAAAGCGGAGAGGTCTTCCGAATGGAGAGGCAATATCTACGTATGCCAATTCCGACCCGTGAACATTTAAGTCTATGTATTCGGCGGGTTCATCGAGGCAAATTCGTAAAAATTCTGCATATCCTCAATATTTGTCTGTTCTAATTGATAACCGTCTAGATCCTGATAATTTTCTGTTCCTGGAGGATTATCCTCAATAGGTTGGGATTCCTCAACAACCGAAAAGTTCACACCGTAATTCCCAAATTCGCCAGGTGGTGGATAATTATCAATATTATGCAACTCCATTTTGGAGTTGGAAGTTCTCGCACTAGGTGACGATTTGATGTACCCACTCTGTTTATTTCCGAAACGAGAATAGGTAGTGCTAGTTTCCATTGGTTCTGGTGTATTGTTCGTAGGTCTTATTGCCTTTGTAAAGGAAGTGTTATTGGATGCTTTTGAGTTAAAAGGGTTGGTGAATGATTTAGCGTTAAAAGGTCTTGTCGCCGTATTATCGAATGTAGAAGGGTTGTTTTGTCTAAAATACCCTGGTTGACTACGGTTTTGTAGTTGTGGAGGCCTATCGTATGGCCTAGTAGTATAATTGTAATGTGGTCTATATCCACGATAATCGGATTGTCCCCGATAACCAGGAGACTGGTTAAAATTCATCCTATTTCTGGCTTGACCATAAAATATATTCTGCTCTTTTATGCAGAATGTCGGAGCTATTGCCAGAGACTCTGGCCTCATCGCCCTGATTGATGAACCCAATGGTTCTTTAAGGCCTGTCAGGAAAGCATTAAGGCACATTTCCGCAAAAAGGTCTTTTTAGCCCGAATAACACCCATGTCCTTTTCGTGAATAAGGATGTTGTTATACAGTGTCGACTGTATTTCCACGATTTCACTATAAAATACTTCTAATAACTTATTCTCCTGTTTAATAGAATGTAAATCTCGAATTAGCGACGTTTCTGTTCTCTTATCCGAGTAGTGGAGAATCAGATTATTCTTAATGTCGTCCCAGATAAGTGGAGTGCCATACATATTTAAAACCTCATTCGCCTTATCCACTACCTTATTCCGAATGGCCCTTAATAATATCTGACCATAAGGAGTGTTATCCGTTCCTCGTATATGTAGAAGAATTTCTTCCACGTTATTAATAAACTCGTATAAGAGTTTTCGATTTCCATCAAATTTTGGCAAGTCTTTGATGGCATCAGGAATTCTCAAGGAATTGAAAATGTCGCCCTGTGTTGCCATAATACCCTCCGTACCAGTTGGTACGGTTTGCAACCCACTTGATCCAGGAACTGAGGTCATTCTGGAGAGTTCCGCTTGAACAGTTTCCGGAATAGCTTCTAGGGATCTGCTTTTAAACAATTTCGAATAAGGGGAGAACCTTTTTGAAATTTTTGACATTAAGGTCACAAGAAATTATATATTTTCCCGTGTTGTTACAATTGAACAACTTTCACGAACACTTCTTATTGAAGAGAGAACAAAAAGTCCAAAAGTAAATATAAGAACACTTTCCAAAAACACTTTAATTTTTTTTCCTTTTCCAGAGTTTTATAGAAATAGGATTTAAATGAAAGAGCCTTTGGAGTTTTTATTCAACAAATCCAAATTCTTTTATCTTCCGTTCTTTCTTCCTTTCCAGAGTTTTATGGAAATAAAATTTCGGATAAAAGATTTTGGACACTACCGGTAATATCTCTTTTTTTTTTCTTTTTAAATTAACTTGCAATATTTGTTTGGTAAATTTTCTTTTCTTTTATCTTCTTTTTCTTTCTTTATTTTCTTTAATAATTTATAACTTAATCACATATCCCAAAAAAAAAAATCACGATAATAATGATAATTATGATAATTATGTGTGTTTATGTTTATAATTTCAAGACTTACAGTGCCCCAAGAATGATGATTTGCATTATTATTATTGTTGGATTCTTCTCCTTTTTTTTTATAGTTGCAGTGCTTTTTGTTGCGGTTGTTGTTATTACAGTTGTCTTCTTTTGTATTGTAGGTGTTGTTGTTGTCGTTGAGAGCGTTGCTTGTTAATACAAGCTTCCGTTGACTGGGCCAGTTAAGTTTCTAGGAGATATTATTTCATAGGAAACATCCAAAATCACAAAAATTCAATGCACTTTTAAAATGTTTACAAAATTCAATTTATTTTATTTTATTTCACAAAATTACAAACTCCGTTTTATTTATTTTACAAAATTACAAATCCGTTTTATATATTTTTACAAAATTACAAATCCGTTTTATATATTTTATTTTACGAATTCCGTTAATTTAATAATGTTCTATATTCAATGGTCCCTCTGTAAGTGAATCGATCTCCAGAAAATCAATCTATTATATTCTTCAGTCAATACTGACAGAATAATCAATATTGCTGATCGGAAAAATCTAAACAAAGAAGTTCATTGTGCCACTTACAAGCAGAGCTTGTATGTTGCAACAATGTCTGGATTTTATAATTAGAACATCAACTGTAGGCAAAATTCTACAGTTGCGACAAAGTTAAATCAAAAATACATTGCTTTGCTTGAAGAAAAGGGCATTGTTCTTTGTTACAATTTTACCAAGAATTTAAGTGTGCTAATGTACTTGAAAAATGTAAACAACCAAAATTATTTAGAATTTTAAATGTCAGCACTTCAAAACTATTAAATCATTAATTGTAACAAAGCAGAACGTTTAGAATGAAATCTTAATTAAAGTAATATTAATAATAATAATAATAGTGTTAATAATAATAGTAGTGTTAGTAATGATAATAATAATGATACATGATGGTTACTGTTGAGGTGCCGTAACTCGCATTATTTTATTTATAAATAACATAGTTAAACACTAAAAATGCATCGAAAATGCGACTTATCAATTTTGATAGATTTTTTAATATAAGCTCCGGTTTTTGAAATATTCGCGAATTTAACTTTTACCAAAAATCAATTTTTTTTTTTTAAATCTCTTAGTAGTTGATATACCTAAATAAATTACGAATAACTTTTAATAGGGTTTTAAAGTAAGGATTTTGAGCATTAAAAACCATTATCAATAAATTGCCCTTGGGTGAAGGATGTAGGATATCCTTGCAATTAAATTAAAAACATTACTTTTTGTGAATATTATTGAATTCCTTAATGCAATATGCTAATTTGTAGCACATGATGTTAATTTATACTTCACTTAATTCATTTCATCTTAAAATCCATCAATTTATATCATAATTTTCAGAAATTCAATCTGAAATGTAATTTTTATAACTATTTTATTAAAATTAATTTTGTATATATTAACTATGACGAAATTTTAAAAATTACATTGTTAACATGCATAATTTATAATCGTTATTTTTTTACGAAACGCACTTTTAATTGGCTAGAACTTGGTTTATATTGATTAAAAACATATGTTATACTTAGTGGAATATTTTTATCTGAATTTTATTAGTTACGATTTGTCACAGACCATTTTGTCCTTAATCGGGAAAGTACTCGATATTTTTCATAAATTAAGTAACCCGTGATGTTTATTAAAGGTACATATTCAAACTTTGGATCTTCCTTTTGCTTAGGGGTTTGATTAGCGAAATCGTTAAAAATGAGAAATATTATATTTAAATACATGCATAGAGAATTTTATCTCATCTTTCCAAATGTGGAATATATCAAATTAAAGGACATATTCGAATGTCGCAATAAAGTGGTATTATTATTTTCAATTTTGTATTTATCGCAAACAGTTTAACAACAAAGTTACCCAATTTCTTTAACGTGTGAGTTAAATAGAAGATATTTACGATTAACACTAAATGCCACGAAGAATTTTGATGAAGACCGTAGTGGGTCCGAAAATGCATTCCATTCATGCTAGTGTCTAATAACTTTTTCTGTGTTTTTTTCTAATAGTCAAAGTAAATTATCTTATAAAAAATTATAATTTTTCTGTTAATTTAGAAAAAAACTTTGTCATGATCTCAAACCGAACGAATAAAATCTCACAGTTTAACAAAAAACAAAAATTTTCTTCCAAGACAATTTTTTTTAATATTTCTTTAACTATATCTGACTTTGAAATTCTTAGCTCATATTCAGGATGAGGGATCTAAAGTTACTTATAAATGATATGTCGCAACGCAACATGATTTTGTTGAACGGCGTAATCAAATATTCCCAACTAACATTAAATTATATAAAAATTAGGTATGCAATGATATCAAATATGAGCCGAAAAATGAGAATATATAATTGTGTATAAAATAAATCAAATTGTATCGAATTCGATACAGTCGTATCGAATTAGATTGAATTCAATACAACTAGATACAAATTTGTACAATTTGATGTGTATTAGATACAATTTCATCCGAATTTTGTTCCCATACAATTTTTGTGTATTATATATAATTGCATCGAATTAGATAAAATTTAGTAGTTTCTAGTTTATCTCAACAATTGTATCAAATTATATATAACTTCATAAAATTAATAAAAAAAACTTAAGTAATATCAAACGACTATTTCTAATTATACCTTGTTTGTATGTTAACTAGAGATGTCAAAAATAGTGTATTCGAATACCGAATCTTTGGCGAATAGTTCTTATATTCATTTTCATATAAATTTATTATAAAAGTACACTGTACTTTAGATATAGACGAAATTAAGCTTGTTAAAAAATCATCTTAAATCAGTATGTGCAGTTTTGTGTGGCATATTAAAGAGACAAGTTCTATGACAATTTTAAAGCTGTTCCTTTTAACTGAATAACTCTGCTGAATAATGCTGCTAATCGATATTAGGCCGAATGATCAAAAGATGCAACATATGTCTAATACCCAGCCAGAAAAATACGAACGGACAAGCATTGGCCCAGTGCTTTCAACGGTGGTACGAGCGTTGGCAGAGCGTTGGCTATCTGAAGATTTGCCAACCCCAAAATGATAACACCGGGCAGGGCTTGGCCATTCCTTTTTTAAAACGTTGGCAAAGCACTGGTAATGAGCGTTATTAAGTTAACGGTTGTAAATTTTGTAAATAAGTACTGGCAATGTACTTTTTGCCAATGTTGGGAAAGCGTTCTAAGTCAGTACTGTGCCAGTGCTTTTTTATTTTTGCGCTTGTAAATTTTGTGAATCAAGTACTGGCAAAGCATTTTTTACGAACGTTGGCAGTGCGTTGTAAATCAGTGCTTTGCCAGCGCTTTATTTGTTGGATCATTGGCAAATAGTGCTCTGCCAGTGCTTGATTTTTCAGACCATTGGTAATTTCTGGCTGGGAAATTATTCGGGACATCTCTAGTAATAAAGTAAGCAGTTATTTAACGTATTTTGTGTTGAGTACATGTTTTTGTTGACAAATATCGTTACACTTTTTTTTAAGGGTCACCGTTTCAGAAATATCGCGATACTAGAAGATAAATTAATTATATTCTATATAATATGAACGCATATGCCACATACATATCGTACATTTTAGTATACATACTTATATATTCTTATAAATACTTATTAACCATATAATTCTGAGAATATAAAATCAACAGAAACTCAATCCCTTGTTCAGTATACCAGTATAAGCTTGAACAACATCTGTCTACTCTATTGTTCGCATGGCGACTGCTTTTTTTTGAGTGGCCTTTGCGAGTTTAGCTATATTTTTATATTCTATTCTCTTTGCTTGTTGCAATGAATGTTACCTTGTGTGAATACACGTGTTAAGTGCTAGTTTTCCTTATTACAGTTTGCCCCGGTGAATATTTATTTAAAAAAAAAATGTCACAATTTTGTCTTTTAAACATAATCGATGTGGATTATCCCACGTGCATCCCAAAAAACTGGTGCTATCACCTTAATGTCCACGATTACGTTTATGGTCAATTGAGGGCAAACGTGGCACCCATCTTGCAGACAGCTTTCTTAAACCCAACTGATCATTTAAAATCGAAACCACACTGCTATATGAAATGCATATGGCATCAACAATCTCACGCACTATTACTCTTCGATGGGCCAACACCATATCGTGGATTTTTTCGACATTTTCGGGTGTATTTACCTCAATTGGCCGTCCAGAACGTTCAACGAAAGTCAGTGAACCACTTTTTTACCATTGAAATCGATTGCGCAGAGTCCCCATAGCATTTATCAAGCTTTTCCTTAGTTTGATTGAAATAATGTTTAATGAGCACTCAAAATTCACTTTCTTCAATTTAAAAAAAATTCACTAGGTTGTATGTTTTGAACAGCTGTTAAACGCAAAGTAAATGACGGAACTTGCTCAAAATTTGACAGCAGTCTATTAACAGGCGGTACTTGATGGGAGCAGTGTTGCATTTCATATAACTACGAGGGAAGTTCGAAAAGTCACGGACTTATTTATTCACCCTCGTATATAAAATAATAAAGATTATTTTTTAAATACAAACTTGACCTAGAGCTCAATTATTTAATCAAGTCATTCATTTCAAAGGTCGAAAAACAATTGATAATTTATATCAAAAACATTAATCGGTTAAAAACTAAAGTTATATTATTAACAACTAATCGAATTCGCAGTATTTTGATCATTTTAAGAAATTTGTTGTAGATTTAAAAAAAAAATTTATTAATTTAGTTAATGTTTTTCTTCTTTTTGGTTTAAACGTGCTTAAGATAATTTATTTATTAATTATTTATTTCCAATATTTCGTCTCCACATTGGGTGACTTCTTCAGGGAATAAATATTACAATATGGTAATATTTGTTCCCCGAAGAAGTCACCCAATGTGGAGATGAAATATTGAAAATAAATAATTCATATATAAATGATCTTAAGCTCGTTTAAACTAGGAAGAATAAAATAGAAGAAGATCAAAGGAAACTTAACATTTGTTATATTTTTCTCTATGTAACAAATTACAAAACTATAAAATCTTGGTTGCCCTAAAAATAACTTTGTTACACCTTTGGAAAGTAAAACAACACAAAGTATAACTTTTATGGAAATAATTCAAAACTTTTTAGCACTGGTCATTAAATTCTATGAATAGTTTACTTTGTGTGTAAAAAACAAAGCACTATAAAATTTTAAATAGTTACACAAAGTAAACTTTTTTAAATGAAATCTTAAATATGAAAATAAAAGCTTTTTTGATTTTTAAATGTAATTAAATAATTTCAGTAGAAGGTGACACGTCCTCAAAAACCAGAAATAATATTTACTTATTAGCAGGCATATAAATAAGTGTGGTCTATTCAGTGTTCTTCATATCTTGTCATAATTCATGTACAATATTAACGGCTTGATTCCAACATACAGTTCGTCAATTAACTGTTTTCAAAATAATTATCGGCCGTTCTTCAAAAGACCGGCTAAAAATGGCATTTTCTGACCTTTGGTGTTCCAATTTCAATAAAATTTTGCATTTAAAAACTCTATGGAGCCACTTAAAAATTGGAGTTTATTAGCTTAACAAATTTTCGAAAAATTAGCGGTTTTCTGAGCAAGTGTGAAAATGTTAGTAATCGCATTTTATTTAATATTCACCGGCTTGTCACCATTTAAATTGCACTGAAATGGTATACTCCCCTACTTTTGTTACAGCGGAATTAATCTTTTTTTTTTCAGCGTTAAAACTAAATGCATTTTTTTCCAATTTGACCACTCTCACGTTAAAAGATATACATATTTGTAAAATATGGAAATTTTACTAAAAAAACATCACTTTTATTTTTTTTTTTTGGTTCCCGGGGCTTATCTTAAGGATTAAGGATTTATTGAAAAAAAGCTTGTACCATGAAAAGCTTGAAAGAACAACAATTTGTTAACTCTTGTGTTATCCTTGGTACAGCTGTACCAATTCGGATTTTGTAAACGAATTATTATTTTTTTTTTTAATCTAGAAAGTTAAAACTTTTGGAACGTCTCAAACATAAGTTTTATAATGAAATGATGACATTTGTTTTATGTGTACATGACTCGTACATCGGTGGGTGTGGCAAAAGTACATCTATGCATTCATTGCCATTATTGGTACAATTGTACCACTAGCATATTTGTATGGAAAATGTATGAATAGTGCTAGCATGTTTGTACGTTTTTACTGAAAATCTGTGAGTATTTTAATTCTTATTTGTTTATTTGTCCGTTTGAGAAATTGAGTTTTCGCAATGTGTTACCATTAAGTGTAAATTGAGATTTTGCTGTGCTAGAGTGTTTTTACGTTTTTGCTGAGAATCAGTGAGTATTTTAATACTTATTTGTTTACTTCTCCGCTGGAGAATTTAAATATTTTTGCGATAACTAAATTTCCATTACAAAGAGAACTATATACCGGCAAAACAGCAGGAGCTCAGAAACACACAAATGTGGGAGAGATTGTTGTGAAACGTTTAGTTCCCAGGTATTACAATACGGGTCGAAGAGTTGTGGGTAATACTTTTTTGTACAGCCCTTCCACTGTGCAAAACCGCATGTTCAACGGTTTAGCATATGTAAGAATTTTATAGAAAAATAAAACTTGCGTTCCAGAAGAATTTTGATTAAACAGACGCCGTAATGTACAATCATCAATATTTGGTTTCCACACTGCTGACAACAACGACACATCCGTGGTCAGTTATGTACGCAACAAAAAAATGCGTGTTACTGCTTTCCAAATTACACTATGATATAAGCACACGAGGTACTCAAAAGAGTACATATATTTTTACAATAAATATGGATCAAATGCTTGGAACATATACCTGCAAGCGTAGAACTCGACGCTGGCCCTACTCGTTTTTCTTTAACATTTTAGACGTAACTGCTTCAGCTACGCATATTATATATATTACAACTTTTCATCCATCTAATAAAAGACGCACGGCGTGAAAGCTTACATTCGCTTTCCAAGGAGCTTGTTCCAAAAGAATTAGGTCGTCGTGTAAACAATAAAAAAACATTATGGCTCCAAAAATCACTAAAGCTGTAAGCTTTGTGTCATTCACGATAAAAAATATAGCAAAACACGGAAGACGTGCTCGAAATGTAGTGAACCTTAACTTATATGCAAAAATAGCGAATAAGTTACTACTTTCACTATTTTATACTTTTATTTTTTAAACTTTTAATCTGTGCTTTATGAAATTTTACCAAGAAATATTTTTTAGAAAAGATTTCCTTTCAACATGTTCTAGAATAGCTTCTTTCATCACCGGTAACATGAAACCAGTTCTTGAACAGGTTCCTGGGAGTCAAAGTGTAAGGCTGCACTGTCCCAGAACCAGTTCCATAACTGGTTCTGGAACCGGTTCTAAATCAACCTGTTCTAGTTTGGAGGTAAAGAACCTATTGCAAATAGGACAAACTCCATATAAAAAGAATCGGTTGTAGAACAGAAATTAGAACCTGTTATAAAACAATTGTTTTGCAACCTGTTATTTGGATTTCACCATTTTACTGGGTACTTTTGAATTTTTACTTTTATAATAAAAAAAATAAAAAAATATAATAAAAGCTTTGTTATGCAAAGCCTTTATAAACTTAACATCTTTTTTGTTTTTAAAATAATGAACCATATTTTCAATATAAAATACATAGTGGTGAAACTGTACCAAGGATGTAAATGGAAGGGCTGTAAGGAAGGATGTCACAGAGGGCTCTAAATTTAAAAGTATTGAGCTAAGAAGCCGTTCAAATGTCTCTCTTTTAAAATCTATACATTTTATTTTTAAGATTTCTTCTCTACATGAAAGCTGAACGAATCTACTTAAATATTAAATTTTGAGAATTTAATTTTTAATCGTCTCAACATCATGGTTCGCTCTATAAAAATCTGATATACGATGGCAAACCTATACTGAAACGGATTAAAAACTAAAATTTTTAAAAGGAGAATATTTCAATAGATTCTTTTATCTTTCATCTACAGAAAAATCCACAAAATTAACTGTATAGTTTTTAAAACAGCGACGCTTAATAAATATAATCTTAATAAACCTGAAAAATAAAAAATAAAATAAAAAATTGTTTGTTTTTTTTTTTTTAATGTAAAAGTGCTATGAGCTTTTTTCAAAAAATCATTAAAAATTGTTAAGGATACAAAAAAGTGAATGTTTAAAACTCCATATTATTTTCAGTATAACATACCAACTGCATTTGAAGTTTACAAACATAACAAGCATACTCTCATACATACAAACAGAAGCAGAATTAGCAAACAACCCACATACCAACGTATCGTTCACACACTATTTTGCGTGTATCATATTTTTTTTGTACAAATTATTTATAACTTTTTTTTTCCTTCTTAATTTTCAACAAAAGTTTTAATTATTATTAGTATTGCCGTGAAAGGTGCAAAATCAATTAAAATATTAATTGATTTAATACATTTTTTAATTGAAACCCGTTTTTAGTTTTGTCTGTGTATAAACAGAATTTTGTTTCGTCTTCCTTTGTACATTAATTAACATTAGCATAAACGAACGTCCTCTCTGTACATATAGAAGAAGTACCATAACTTTATCAATTTTCAACCCATATTAACAAATGGTGGCTCATGTTACTCAGGAAAACACTAGCTTTAAGAATATTGTTGCTTTAAAAGATGACTCGAAAAACCTATCGCAGAAGTTAAAAAAATTAAAATTTAATTGTTATTAGTCAAATCTTTACACTCAAATAAAAAAGTTAGTAAAGTCATCATAAAATTTTGCTGAGTCAGCAAAATTTTAGTCAGGAGGGTACTTGCAAAAAAACTGCTAATGTCAGCAAAATGTTTTGCTGAAAATCAGCGAGCTGATTTTTAGCAACAAAATTAGTAGGTTCAGCAAGAGTTTTGCCAACACTTAGTAGATTAGAAAATAAAACAACCCTTGCTAAAAATTAATAAAATTTTTGCTGAATATTAGTAGACTGAAAAAAAAAATCGAAAAAATTTGTTGAAAAATTATACTTTAGTTAACTTATTTTTAACGCAAATGCCGCAGAGAATTATAGAAACGAAACGAAAAACTAACTAAATATAACATATAGAACCCTTTTTGAATTAAGAAAAAGGAAACAGAAATATCTACCTTTAATGTATGTATGTCTTTGTCTTTGTCTTTCGCTTTAGTCTGTCTACTTATTGCATATTTGTTTGCAATTTGGCCGCACAAGATTATTAATATATATAAACACTTAGTTTACAAATACACATTTAATCTTTATTAAATTTAAATTTAAATATTTTATTTTTTTTTTTTTATTTAATTAATAAGTAAAGAGTTTGTAACCGTCATATAACGACAATCGTAACTAATTATTGGAATAAATTACTAAAGAATTCTTCATAGTTCAATTTACATGTAAAACAAGAAAACATTTTTATTGAAAATTTTAACGGACATAACCAGACTGCCGCAGTTTTAACTTTCGACTTACATCAAAATCGCCCAAGATATATTTTATTTACAAAAATAAATGTTTATTAGATGTTTTTTCTATCGATATAGAATATATTAAAGTGTAATTCGGAGTAGGTTTGTAGAAAATATTCGTTGAATATTGTCCATTTTAAAAACTGTTACACTTGTATGTTAGAATTACAAGGCGAATTTTGAATTTTATTATATGTATTGTTTTTTAATATTTTTTTGATTTTATCAAAATATTTGACAAACTTTTTAAAACCGAGTTTCTAAAGTTGGCAAAAATGTTTACTTTGTGTTCTTTATTTTATTTTTTTTTTTAAAGAGAAGCAACACTCAGGGAATTCTACCTATTTTATTAATGTATTACTTTTTTCGAAAGGGGATAGAGAGGAGATAAAGGGCTTTACACATGGCAACAATAAGTCTTAGATATTAGATAATAACAATAACAATTAGAAAAGTTGTCGCCACCTGCGACAATTAGAAAAGTTGTCGCCACCTGAAGAGTTGGCGAACTTATTCAAGGTTTTTTGTTATTAGTTTACTTCAGTAGGGTTAAGTGCTATGGGAACACCGAAGGTGGACGCTGCGATACATATGAGTGATAGAAAACTTATACACATTATTCTTCTAAATTGATGTTGTCGTCGCTGGGGATCAAACCGGCACCGTCTGTGTAACACTCCAATGCGCTAAACATTACACCACAACGCCAGTTTTCTGTTACATTTACAAGCTTTTTTATTTGAATGCAGAAAGAGCACAAGAGCATTAAAAAGTTGTATGTTAATTTAATATACACATCATCATATTATATCGCAATGATAGTAAAGTTTTAGTTATTTTTTAAAATATTTCTGTCTCTGTAAAATATTACAAGCTACCAATCGAATATTGTTTTAAAAACAAATCTTTAATTACATTTTTATAATAGTTCCATACATTTTTCATAAATTTTCTTTGATTTGCTATTCAATCATGATGAGATATTGCAAATTTCTTAATAATATATTTTTTTTATCTCATAGGTTATATTTTGTCAAATATCAAACAAAACCTTTTCATAATTGATTTAATTTATATCTATGATTGCACATTGGGGTCTTTCACATATATTTTGAAAATAATTCAATCAGTTCCTATTAGTTGATCGGATTGCCGTACTAATTTTTGGTATCAAAAACAAAATACTAAAATCACGCACGCGGGGAACTTCTGCTTTAAAAATATATAGTTGTTTGTGTTGTAATACAGTTTCATAATTTTTAATGTAAATATCAGTCATTTGTAAAACAATTTAATTTTTTTACTAACCTTGTAGTTCATTTAAAAAAAAAAACAAACCACATCAAATGACTGTTTTATGATTTTACAATATTTTTTTACAGTCGCTTTTTGTTATTTAAAAAAAAATACAACAAATAAATATTTGTTAAGTTTTTGCTTACATATGTGGTATATTTTTACTACAATTGTGTTTAATTTTTTAAACATTAAAAAACAATACAAAGTTGAATTTACTGAAATATAAGTCGTCCTTTTCTTAAGTGAAATTTCATTTGTTTTTAACTACATTTGCAGTGGTACATAGTATTCTATGTGCGTTTTTATAATTTTTTAATTTAGAGTCATTTTATTTTAAGCTTGAATGAGGTAAAGCTCTGAATTTATTTCTTTTTTTAATAAAAAACTTTTCTAAGCATTCGGAATTGATTAGCCTCTTCCATTGGCAAATAGCAGACCTGGTTATTGCAAAAAAGCCAAATTTTGATTTTCTTATGCTTTTATATTTATTGTTGGCCATTACAAGTAGATTACAGAAATATTTCATTTTTAAAAATCGCTTAATATATATAAAATTGGAAAGCTACCAAAATTTGATTATGGAAGCTACAAAAATGTGATCAGCAACGCGTTGTTTATGGTAATCCGAGGTTTAATGATAATCCGATCAATCGGACAGAAATGACAAAATTATTTCAAACATAATTGTGAAACATCACATTGTGAATAGGAAATATGTTTATTTTGTTCCGTATATATATATATAACAAATGCATACTAATAAATACATTTGTATGCAAATGTGTGGGTGTTTGTATTTATATAAGAATATTAAACAAATAGAACTTCATTTGAAACTGAATAAACCAAGTATCGTAAGTGATGACGTTGGTTCATGCAAAGAGTGCATACAAATGTTGATATGAATACAATAACAGCACTGTCACAGTAGACAGACTTATAATCAGAGCAGCGACTTTCATTCAAATGCATGTTTGTAATCAGTAGCCCAACATTGATTCTGACCAAATACTTTTCCGAATCAAAGAATTTGCACCAAAATTATATCGATTTGTTATTGCATATTTTGTTATAAATGCACATTTTAGCATATTTTAATGGATATTTAAGCATTTTTTGTTGCATATTTTCATTTTAATTTCATTTGTTTGCATATTTTGTAAAAAAGTAAAATTATTATTTAATTAACCAAAAGAATGAATTTATAACCCTTAAGATAGCATTTTATTAAAATTTGTTTGACAATTATTATGGATTTAATTTTTAACCCAACTCTCTCGAGTAGCAAATCGGCTTTTAAAAATTCACAAATTTTAAGTGCATATTTCTTTACTTATGATGCATATTTTTAGATATTTAGTGTATATTGCGATTTAAGTGCATATTTTAAAAGCATATTTTGCATTTGTTACTACATACTTTAAGCTCATATTTTCGAACGTCGCACAGGGGACCATTTCACAAGAAGACGGTCAAAAATTCATAGCTTTTGATTGGATTGGAATTTTTGTTTGGTATGTTTGACTTTAGCCTTTCATTTTCGCTATAAAACGTAAATATCGACGGATAATAAAACAAGTTATGGAGGGTTTAAAACACATTTTTATTTTTAGTTGAATTTTAGTAGAAAAGTGAAGTGTTAAAAGGTTAAAAAAGTTTTTTTTTTATATAAGGTATTATTTTTTCAGTAAGTTTTACTTTTTAAAAATTTTGTAAATTAAATTTTGTCAGAAAATGCCAAACTTTGGAAACCGTAAACTTTTTGGTCCTAATGGGTAAAAGGTTGGCTTTTCTTTAAAGAGCCCGAGTTAAAATATAATTTGTTAAGCAGCGAACATAAAAGTTACCTGATATTGGTTCAAGATAGAGTATATTTCTATATCATTGTTAACTATATAAAAAAGAGTATAATTTATTGTTAGTGTACACTCTAAAAAATTATTGTAAATTTACTACTATAAACGAGTAAAGTTTCATGTATTATTACGCAAATTCGGTAAATTTATACATAAAAATGCGTAAAACTATTTTGCGCACATTTTTATATACAATAATACCCACTTACAGTATTTTTACCAATTATGTGTTTACAATCAAACACATTATGCCTTAAAGTAGTATTATTTTGTTAAATAAAATTTTTACGCACAAAGTTTGTAAATATACTAACTTACAATAGAAATAAATATTTTGACATTTTTAAATTGAAAAAAATTTAAACAATTAAAAAAAAAAACAAAAAAATCTAAAAAGTTTAATTTATTGAGAATTTTAATGAAAAAAAATGTATAATCATAGTATTAGTGATTGTGTTATAGTTTATTTCCAAGTGTTTGTAGCCTAATTGTGGGCAAATATTTTCATAATATAATATATGTAGAGCTTTAAAGAATAAAATTCTTCATTCGATTTATTCAGTCAGTTTTTACTCAATCGATTTAAAAATATCGCCAATATTGAAAAAATTGTCAAAATTGAAAAAATCGCCAAAAATCGCTATATTTGAAAAAAATCTTTACTAAAAAAAAAATCGTTAAAATTAATAAAAAAAAATCGCTAAAATTAAAAAAAATCTCCAAATTTAAAAAAAACCGCTAATATTTAAAAAAAATTAGAAAAATCCCTAAAATTAAAAGAAAAATATGCAAAAATTAAAAAAGAATTCGTTAAAATTAGAACAAACGCGATCTAAGAAATTTTAGAACCGGTATTGGGGGTTGAGTTTTGCACTCCGGTGCAAAAAAATTTTCTAGTAGCTCTTTTATTTTTTGAGTTATGGACGGTTTTTATTTAGTCAATTTTGAAAGGTACTATTTCGAAAACTAATGGAGCTGGAGGAAAAATGGTTGCACTATTGTTCAAAACTTAACCCCGCTACATCTACAACGATCCTAAACTTCGATTTGATTGGCTGTTTTCGTAAATCGCGTTTTCACGAAAAGTAAGCATCGCAGATAAAAAATAGTATTTATTTAAAACATCGCCTATGTTTCAAAAACTAGCAGAGATAAATGAATGACACAGACAACGTTTTCCAATTTGAGCTATTTTTTTTTATCAATTATGGTGATTTTTTTAAATTTTCGCGATTTTTTACTTTTGCCGTTATTAAATTTTGATTTTTTTTTCATTTTGGCGATGTTTTCACTTTTAGCAATTCTCATTTTTGGCGATATTTTTATTTTTGGCGATCTTTTTTAGTTTTGGTGATTTTTCAATTTTGGCAAATTTTAGTGATTCTTTTTTTAATTTTGGAAATTTTTTTAAATTTTGTCGATTTTTTCAATTTAAGTGATTTTTTACATTTTTGGCGTTTCTTTCAATTTTGGAGATTGTCTTAAGTTTTGGGGTTCTTTTTTTTTTCATTTTAACGATATTTTTTGCAATTTTAGCGTTTTTTTTTTCAATTCTGGCGGTGTTTTTTCAGTTTCGCAGATTTTGGCAAATTGTCAATCGATTGAGTAAGAAATAGATTGAATTCCCAATTATTGATTGAATTCCCAATAATTCCAATGATTGAATTCAATAATTGATAATATCGGATTAGCTAAATTGAATTGAATTCCCCACTAGTGAATTCCAAAGAATGAATTATCTGCGATTGATTAAGAAAAAAATCATTAGATTTAAATAAATCCGATCTGATTTTTTCAAAATAGAATTCAATCTTTGAAGCTCTGTATATGTACAATCACATATATACAAACATTTATATTATATTTATATTTTATATTTATTATTATACAACACATTAATAAAATTCTTTCTAAAAATAAATTATTGAAGTATTTTTTGGGCTGTTTTCTTTCTTACCGCAAGGTAAATATACGCATTTTTAAAGGGTTTTTTCGCATACGAAAATGTATTTACTCATTTTATCCGTATATTTACAAGTAAAGCATGTTGTTTTACTCAAAAATTCAGTAAAATTATTCAGTTATTTCTAAATTTAATTACATTTTTACGCACTTGCATAGTACATTTACACACTTTTTGTTGTCCAACTTACACGTTATATGTGTTTTTTTTTTCATTTACACGCATAGAGTAAATTTACCCAACTTATAGTAGGAGTATAGTTTCCTACTATAAGTTGGGTAAATTTCAACAGAAATTAATTAGAGTGTACTGAAAATCTACTTTAAATCAACAATTTTAGTAAATATTTCTTCTAAGTACCCTTGATTTTCATCTTCTAGAAGTTGTTTAGCTTCTTCGTCTAATTCAATAGAGGTAGTTTTCCATTTTTGTCGAATGTTGGACATATATGGATCTGAAGTGCACAATAAAATAGTGATAAGGTCTTCATTAGTGCAACATCTGGACATTTTTCTTGTGATGTGGTCGTGAAAGAATCTGTAGTCGTTGGTCCTTTTTATTGCCTTCTTCAGATAGATCTGCTATTGGTAGCATATTCTTTTGAATAATTTGTTCCCCATGGTACAAAATTTTATGAACTGTGAATGGACATATATCTCCAATGAGTATTTTTCGTTATAAAGTATAACTGCTTTATTGGCTGTACTCTCAGCGACGCGTCGCTGCTCTGCTTATAAATATTGGGTTGGGTGGAAAATTAAAGTTTAAAGCCTTACAAATGTTTAGTAAAATGTTTTCTATGTTCTTCTCTTTTTTTAGTTTCCATATGAAATTCGATTGATTAACTTAAATCAGTTGGTGCAACTTATATTGGTTTTACCAACATAATTCGGTCAATAATTTTAAACACACCTAATAAAATTGTTCATGTGTAGCATAGAAGTTTACCCCAGATGTTGCAACATAAAACCATAAAATATATATTTATTTTACAAATATCAATATATTTTCTATGATTTGATCAGTATGCACAGAATTTTTCAAATCAAGTTGTATAAAGTATCAAGAACGAGGGAAGACAATATGGAATACCTCCATAATATTATATATTCAATTTAACCAGAACAATTTTAGATTTGTTATATTATTATTAGCAAAGGATAAAAGAAAGCAACAAATGAAAGTTTTCAAACATTTGGAGATTTCGAGAAAAGCTTTTGTGCAAGTGTCAGCGGAACTTTAAGTATCCCAGCAAAGCATTCTAATACACGGTAATAAGATTGTTGAAAAGAAA
>CM037853.1:65506448-65539665 GCA_021234595.1 Delia radicum
TTTCCTTAAGAACTCACATGGAGTACGATGCTGCAATGATTATGGAGTATGCAAGGTTAAATAAATGGTATTAAATGCAAAAAAAACAAAGTTATTGCGATTCAGGCTGTACTCAATCCACAACCAGGAATTCAGCATTTGGGTAGATGGAAAGCTAGTACGTGAACCTCGTTCGATAAATATATTGGTATACACCTACAAAGTAATCTTACGTGGGATGTTCATATTGAAAAAACTAAGGTCAAAAGTATTATCGGTTGTTGGCATTTTATACAAATTAAAAATAAGTTTAACACAAAAACCAAGTTAGTTATCTTCAAGCCTTAATACATAGTCACCTTAACAATTTGCCAATATATATGGTCACAGAAAAACAATGAGTTTAAATCGCTGCAAAGAGCCCAAAACAGATAATTTAAAACGGATTTTAATGCCTTTGACTTATTCAACGGTATCTCTGTATAAAATGTATCGCTGGCAGTTCTTCCAATATATGGCTTATATAAAATGCAACTCATACTATACATTTTTAAATCGTTAATCAAGAAATCAAACTGTTGTTAGCACGAGAAATAATATGAACTTGAGAATTGCTAGGTGTAAGAGTTGAATACACTGGTAGTTTGGAATACAATAATCTTTCCCAATATCTAAAAATATTGAGCGAATTTCTGTGTCAAGATAAACTTTAAAAAAACATATTTCAAGATTTGGAAATGCTTCTACTGTAATACATCTTTGTATGTAAATATTTTTTTTTTCTTTTTCTAACTCTTTTCCTTTTAAATATAACATAAAAAAAAACATTTTTTATTTTTTTATTTTGAATTATATACTTATATGTTAATTTTTATATATTTATTGCCAACTCGCCTTAATAATGTCTAATGACGCTGGGCACAACATATTGTTAAACTTAATATTGTGATGAATAAAAAATATATAAAAAAAAAATAAAATAATGTTCAATTTTTGAAACCGGTTTTAGTGACTAGTTTCACAATATTTCGAGCATCACACATCGAGTTATAGTTTATTTTTTAACTTTATTTAAAAAAAAAAGCCCTCTTCTGAACATATGCCAAGAAAATTGAATTTGAAAACAGAATACAGATAAGAAAACCTATTGGCCTTTTTTGACGTAGCCAAGTATAAAATTTAGTTTGATCAAAGTTGGGGTAATGCATGTCAAAATTTACACAAATAAAACAATTATACTAAAAACCTAATGATAGGTTTAGAATTTGGGTTAAGTTGAGCTAATGTATGTTTCGTTTCCTTTAAAAGATCAGATATTTAGCTTATTTTGGAATTCATGTTTTTTTCTACACTAAAAAAAAATATTTTATATACAAATTACTAAAACTTTACGTTTCAAATCTAACTTACGAAAGAGTGTTTTTTTATACAGGTATAAAACTTTAAGTTGGCGACACTTTTTTAACTGGCGGCCATTTTGTCAGCTATCAAGTGGATTGGCATTTCAAACATGAATAGACTGACGCCTGTACAACGCTCCAAATTGTGCAAATTTATTTTGAAAATCATGGTTTTGTTCGAAAGACGTATCGCGCACTACGCAGGAGCTGTGGTTTCAACAAGACGCCGCAACATATCATACAGCTCGTGCAACAATTGATTTTGTTGAAGGAGACGTGTGGTAACCGCATAGTTTCACATTTCGGACCTGTGAATTGGCCTCCAAGATCGTACGATTTAACTCCGCTGAACTATTTTCTGTGGGGATATGTGAAGTCGCTAGTCTACGCGGATAAGCCCGAAACGATTTACCACATGGAGGAGAAATTCGCCGCCTTACTACCAATATACGGCCACAAGTGTTGGAAAAAGGCATCGAAAACTGGACCTCCAGATTAGACTACGTCCGAGCCAGCCGTGGCGGTCATATGCCAGAAGTCGTATTTAAATAATAATGCCAGAAGATTATCTTTCGAATAAGTTAAGTTCATGTCAATTTAAAAAAATTCTTCTTTGTTTTATTCCATTTCAAATTTCTATACCTCTATAAAAACACACCCTTATTATAATAATTTTTAGTATAAAGTTATTTTTTAGTGAAATATTAAGCTATTCTTACAATATTATACAAATTACAAAATTTTTTACTAATTTTTGTAGCTCAATTTAAGTTTACTTATTTTTGAAACCCGATTTGCTCAAACTAGCAAAAAAAAAATAAATAATATTTTTTGTAAGCTAGAAATTTTTTGATCTAGTGTAATAATGTTTATGTTATCATTTGCTTGCCCGAGTTCGGTTTTTACCCATCCCCTCTGGAAACCGCGCCTGCATAAAGGCAAAATATCGAAACATTTCTGTAATTTATATAAACAAATTCATAGAAAAATTTACAATATATAGTAACATTTTTTGCTGATTTCAGCTGTTTTATTTCATTTAATTTTGCAGAAATTTCACTAATATTTAGTATTATTTTTGTTACTAATTTTGTCTACTAAATTAATTTAACTAATAATACTAACATTTAGTACAAAATTTGGTTGATTTCAGCAAATCGATTTCCATTAAGAGTTTACTAAATTTTACTAAATATTTGTAACTTTTACTAATTTGTTTAGTACTTTTACTTTACAAAAAATTATAGTCACGTTTAGCTAAAATTAGCAAAACGATCCGCTGGCCTAATATTAGCTAATTTTCTGTAACATTTACAGATTTTTCTTTCTTTACAGACATTTTATTAGAGTGTAGTAGTTTTAATGCAATACATTTATATAAATAAAGTACCTGCTGGTTAATTAATTTTTATATCAGATAACTGCAGTTGATGTTTTATACTTTCCGACATAAGTAATAATCCTTTCATACCACAGTTTTATGGAAAAATTTCATTATTTATTTATATTAAAGTAATGGAGTACAAAACTTAAAAATTCCCGCTAAAAATATTATTATGTAATGAAAATGTTTTTAGTTGTGTAGATAAAAAATTAAAACTAGTTGTTGTTGCGAAATTTATAATACAGTGGGCTCAATGATATTTTTAATATTATCAAAAACGGGAAAAGCAAAAATCTAAAAGCGACAAAATAATTCATATTGGTAACATAATTCATATTGGTAACATATTTTATTTATTTTATTTATTTATTTTTTTTATTTTTTTTATTAATAATCATATAATTAGAAATTACATCCTATTAAACTAACCGAACACTAGCTACTATGGCTTTCGGAGCGCTGTAGTGAAAACAGACCAGTGCCTCTTGTGGTAATCGAACTACAACCCCCGCACTGATATGCCAGCACGCTATCAACTAGCCTACCAGGGCGCATTATTTTATTTATAAATAACATAGTTAAAACACTAAAAATGCATCGAAATGCGACTTATCAATTTTGATAGATTTTTTAATATAAGCTCCGGTTTTTGAAATATTCGCGAATTTAACTTTTACCAAAAATCAATTTTTTTTTTAAATCTCTTAGTAGTTGATATACCTAAATAAATTACGAATAACTTTTAATAGGGTTTTAAAGTAAGGATTTTGAGCATTAAAAACCATTATCAATAAATTGCCCTTGGGTGAAGGATGTAGGATATCCTTGCAATTAAATTAAAAACATTACTTTTTGTGAATATTATTGAATTCCTTAATGCAATATGCTAATTTGTAGCACATGATGTTAATTTATACTTCACTTAATTCATTTCATCTTAAAATCCATCAATTTATATCATAATTTTCAGAAATTCAATCTAAAATGTAATTTTTATAACTATTTTATTAAAATTAATTTTGTATATATTAACTATGACGAACTTTTTAAAAATTACATTGTTAACATGCATAATTTATAATCGTTATTTTTTACGAAACGCACTTTAATTGGCTAGAACTTGGTTTATATTGATTAAAAACATATGTTATACTTAGTGGAATATTTTTATCTGAATTTTATTAGTTACGATTTGTCACAGACCATTTTGTCCTTAATCGGGAAAGTACTCGATATTTTTCATAAATTAAGTAACCCGTGATGTTTATTAAAGGTACATATTCAAACTTTGGATCTTCCTTTTGCTTAGGGGTTTGATTAGCGAAATCGTTTAAAAATGATAAATATTATTTATTTTATTTATTTATTTATTTAGGCATTAGAGAATAATTACAAATTATAAACTAATGTATATAATGGCCATGGCTACTAGGCCTTAGGCTCGAGAAATTGTTAACTATTTTACATTTTATTTTGTAGATACAATTGTAGAAAATAATATAGTACAAGTACATAAGTTTTTTTTTTGTTTACTTTAATTAGATTTGGTTGTATAAATTTGTTTCCTTAAGGAAGGTTACGATTTGGATTATGTTTTCTTTGGTTGGATTTGATAGAAGGGAAATGGGATTTGAAGTATTTTTGAGGATTTTCATTCGCTGGTTATAAAAGTTTGGACATGATGAAATTACATGTTTTAAGATTTTGGAGTGTTGGATGTTACAATTGCACACCGGTTGGGGGAAAATGTTGATAAGATGGCCATGTGAGAGTTTTCGAGTGTCCCAGACGCATTCTCAAGAATTTTATACAGTCCCTTCTATTGATATTTTCCACTTTGTTTTTTAGGAATTGGTGGATTGTTTGTTTTTTTTTGATTTATTCTTTTATACCAATCGGAAGTTCGATTGAAAGTTGTGTTTCTATTAGCGTAATAATCCTTGATGAATTTGTTGATGTCGGTTTTGTTGTAGTTGTTGGTGGCAAATAGTGGAGTATGTATTGCGTCTTTGGCTATCTTGTCGGCGAATTCGTTTCCTTCTATTTCACAGTGTCCTGGTGTCCAGATTAATATTATGTTTTTGGGTTTTCGATTAGGACATCTCTGATAACAGAAGCATAGAAGTTGTTGTTGGAGATGTTGGAAATTGCTTTCAATGACGAGAGTGAATCCGAACAGATTGCGAAGAAGCCGTTTTTGTTTTCAACAAATTTAGTGGCTTCCAATATCGCTATAATCTCCGCAGAGAATATAGAGGTGTAGTTTGGAAGAATAGAAGTTTTGATAACTTTGTTATTCGAAGTTACACTATAACTTACAAATTCATTAGTTTTGGATGCGTCCGTATATATGAAAGTATAGTTTTTGAGTTTTTCCTGTATTTCTAGGAATATTTTTCTAAATATAGATGGATCTGTATTAGATTTGACAAAATTATGTAGGGTGGTATTAATAGCCTCCTTATTAAAATGCCATGATGGTTTTGGCTTTCGTTTGCTTATTGTCCTCTGCAGAGGAAGCTCTAGGTTTTTACAAGTATTAATAATTCTGTTTAAAACTGATGGTATTTTTGGAATATTTTTCGATTTTATACATTTTTTTATGATTGAGTTTAATGGCGTATCTTGATTATTATGTAATGACTTTAAGAGCCTTGAAATAGATATATCGCGTTGTAATTCTAATGGTTGCACATTAGCCTCGTACAGCATGTTTGTTATAGGTGTTGTTCGGAAAGCTCCAAGAGCTGTTCTGATAGCTGCATTTATTTTGGTTTTAATTTTACTTAAAGATGATTTTGATGAGTAGCCATAAAAAGGTAGTGCATAATTAATTTTTGACAATATTAGTGCTCTTATAATTGATATTAATGTTGTTGTGTTGCAATTTAATCTGGGGCTTGATAAGCATTTAATAATATTTAATTGTTTTGATAATGATATAGATAGATTTTCTATTTGAGTGGTCCATTTATATCTTTTGTTTATGTGAATACCAAGGATCCTGAGGGTGTCTACAGCTATTAGAGAGATACCATTGGTCAAGATTCTGCTATTGCAGTTTCTTTTCCTGCATATGTGTAGGCTTTTACATTTTGAACTTGATAAAATAGCACCAGAGTATTTACACCATTCCTGAATGTCATTAAAGACTTCTTGTACTTTTATAACTGGGTTTCTTTTACGATCTGATCTTATTAAAAGATTAAAATCGTCTGCGTAAGCTGTGAAATCTATATCTTTATAACGAGATATTTTAACGCAAAGTTTATTGTAAGCTATGAGAAATAGTATCACCGACAAAGGTGATCCCTGGGGTATTCCGTTTTGAAGAGGTTGGCATTTAGAGTATTGTTTTCCAACTCGAACAAGAATTCTTCTATTTGTCATGAAATTTTTTACATAGCCGATAATTTTTGGGCCTGCCTTCCAGGTCTGGAGTTGGTCGATTATTGTATGTGATCCGATTTTGTCGAAGGCTTTCTCGAAGTCTAAAGATATTATTGTCATATGTTTTTTTAAGGAAAGGCTGTTAGCAATCTGATAATCTACGTACAGTAGAGAATCAATTGTTGATTTGCCTTTCTTAAATCCAAATTGTCGACTATCGAGAAGCTTGCTGGACGTCACAAGCCACCATAGCCTGTTTGCTATGATTTTATCTAGGACCTTTGATAGACAGGAATTTAATGATATCGGTCTATAAGAATTGGCAATTGTTTTATCAGAATTTGGCTTTGGTATTGGAATTATTGCACTGGTTTTAAATTGTTGAGGAATTATGTCATTGAAAATGTTGTTGTATAGGTGGAGTAGCCTCTCTTTCATGTCCTTTGGAAGTTGTTTTAACATAGAATATGGTATTCTATCGATGCCTGGTGTTTTTCCTTTTAAGCTGTGTAATACCGATGATAACTCAATGTAGAGGATGTTGTTCTCAATTATTTTGGCTGTAGGAGATGGATTGAATGTAGCTACGTTTCGATTAGAGTTGTTTTTGTGTGATTGAAATTCGTTTGGGAAGTTATTATCAGCTGCATTTTTGGACCAAAATTCGCTAAGGATATTTGCAATTTCATTTTTGTTTGTAGTAAGAAAGGATGAGTTGTTGTCCAAGTGTAGGCTGTGAATATGGTGACTGGTCTTATAACCAGTGAAACTATTTATATTTTTCCAGATGCTTTCTACTGACGATGTTGGATTGATGGTAGCGGTAAATTCATCTATAGATTTCTTTTTTGATATTTTTATTTCTCGTTTAAATAATGCGTTTAATTTTTTGAAGTTAATGAGATTTTGGTTGTTAATATTTCTTTTAAATAAATTCCATGCTGTGTTTTTCTGTTTTTTTAGTTTTTCTAGATTATTATTCCACCATGGCACTCTTTTGGGTGAGGAGTTTGTGGAAGTTTGCGGTATTGCAAGATTAGCAGACTGAATAATAATTTTACGTATGTTAGATGTTTCTTTGTTTATATTTTGTGATACTGTATTTTCAGAATTTAGTTTTGTGCAGATTTTTTTAAACTTTGGCCAATTTGCTGTATCTGTTATAAATTTTGGTTTGTATTGTAAACTTGGTTGGTTGTTTTGGGATATAAAAGAGGTAATGATCGGAAAATGATCGCTTCCGAATAGGCTTTCTTCAACTTTCCAGTTTAACATTGTAGCTAGTGTAGGCGAACAGAACGTTAGATCTATATGTGTAAGGCTAGCATGAGAGCTCAGGTGAGTTGGTGTTCCGTCGTTCAATAGTATAAATTGAGAGTTGATTATGAATTTTTCTATAAGCTTCCCTCTTGGGTTGTTTTTTTCGGATCCCCAGGCTTTATGCCAAGCATTAAAGTCACCTGTTACTAAAGTTGGTATGCTGCAGTTTCCAAAAACGTTTTCCAGGTTCGTAGATTTTAGTTTGTCTTCTGGTGATATGTAAGTGCTGACGACGTTAAATTTGATCCCTGATTTTACTTCAAGACATATGGTATCAAAATCTTTTTCAAGTACAATAACTTTATGTTCTATTGAATTATGAATTAAAATTCCTACACCACCATATCTTGTGGTTGAGGTGTTAGTAGAGTAAAAGGAATAATTAATTGGAATGGGAATATTTGTTAGGGAGTGAATGTGGGACTCTTGTATTGTGACTATTTTTGGGTAGTATTGTTTTATAAGTATCAACAATTCATTATAATTGTTAACGTAACCTTTCATGTTCCATTGGACTATATTAAATGACATTATATACTTTTAAATTATATGTTATTCTTTTGTAATTTTTTGAAATATGCAAGATTAAGATGAGTTGTAGATTAGTAAAGCGAAAATAACATAGGCTTACATGTTTTGTATTAATTTTAATACAGTTTTGTAACATTTTGAATATTGTATTGTAATAAGAAGAAACAAGTAAATAAAAGTTGAAAGTAGTGTTATAAAAAGTTAAGAATTTGAAAATAGTTGTCAGTTTTAATTTAATGTAATAAGCTAATTTAGAGTTTGAGTACATGTATGTATAAAAGTTAAATGCACATTTAATTATTGAGAGTAAATAAAGATTTTTTTTGTTGATTGTAATATTAGTTATGATAAAAATAGTTTTGTTTGGGAAAGAATGTAGAGTGTATAAATATAAAAAGAGAGTTTATGTGTTGTTTGATGAATATTAATTAAGTAGAGTATAGATGAAAGAGGTAAACAGATGTAGTAAGTGAATTTATATATAAGAGACATGATGAATGTTTTTAAGTATATGAGATTATTTTGGTTTTTGGATTGATCCAGTTAAAATTTTATTCTTAATGGTTTGAAGATTTTTTTTTAATGTGTTTTTTGGGAGAAGAAGAAGTTGTTTTTTCTTGTTTGCTGAGCGAGTTGATCGGGTATTTGATTGCGTTGATCCAATTGATGAAATAGAATGAGTACTTCCTAATTCCATGTTGCTTTCTTCGTTGTCTGATAATTCTATGTCGGATAAGTTTGAGTAATCTGTTAATGTACGTTGTTTTTTAGTTTCTGTTTTTGTTGCCATGGGAAAAGATTGTTGTTGTGATTTCTCACATGTCATGTTGTTGTTGTTTTCTGGAGTGGTTTGTTGTTCTGAGGGAGTATTTTTTGTGTTGGTTGGGTTTCTGACTATTGATGAATAGGGAGTATAGGGATTTTGGTGACGTTCTTTGTAAATGTGAGTAGCTTTCCTTTTGCTGACTTTTTCCAAGGTGACTATGGCTTGAATCTCCTTTTCCTTAAGGAATATAGGGCATTTTTTGTCAATCACTGCATGATTGTGCTCTTCGTTGTGCTCACTGCAATTGATGCATGATTTTGTTAGTGTGCATAGTTCTTCGGTTTCACCTAAATGATATTCCTGGGAACATTGTGGGCACAGTTTGATATTTTTGCATGTTTTAGCTATGTGACCGTATCTAAGGCAGTTTTTACAGCGTAGAGGTAATGGAATGTATGTGCGAATTCTTACTCTTTCGTATCCAATTAACACCTCCGACGGAAGGGAGGTGGAATCGAATGTTAGTATTATCAGACCGGTTTCTTCTAGCTTACCTTCTGATGTTTTTTTCATAATTTTCTCGACCTTGCAAACATTTTGCGGCTTTAATTCTTCCAGAATTTCATTTTCGGGGATACCGCGAAGATCGTTGGAATAAATTACTCCTTTGGAGAAGTTAAGGGAGTTGTGCTCGGATACTTCTACTTCGATTGAAGGAGAAAGTGATCCTAGTTGAATTAATTTACTTGCTTGGTTCGTGGTTTTAGTTTTGATTAGGATTGTTCCATTTCTAAGTTTATTGCAGGTCGTGACTTCGCCACCACAGGTGGAGTCAATCACTTTTTTAACAAGGAAAGGGGAAACCTTAGCAAGGATATCGGTGCTTTTTATTCTCGACATAATCAGGTATTTAGGGCCAGGAGTTGTTATCTTTAGTATTTTGTTTTTGTCAATTAATACTGGTGGTTTGAATAAACCACCGTTATCTGGTGGCTTATCCATATTTTTGTTTTTTTTTTTACACTTTGTAACTAAGAGAGGAATCACTAATTAACACACGTCTTATTAGTTAAACGATCAAAGTCAAACTGAGATAAATATTTTATTTAAATACATGCATAGAGAATTTTATCTCATCTTTCCAAATGTGGAATATATCAAATTAAAGGACATATTCGAATGTCGCAATAAAGTGGTATTATTATTTTCAATTTTGTTTTTATTGCAAACAGTTTAACAACAAAGTTACCCAATTTCTTTAACGTGTGAGTTAAATAGAAGATATTTACGATTAACACTAAATGCCACGAAGAATTTTGATGAAGACCGTAGTGGGTCCGAAAATGCATTCCATTCATGCTAGTGTCTAATAACTTTTTCTGTGTTTTTTTCTAATAGTCAAAGTAAATTATCTTATAAAAAATTATAATTTTTCTGTTAATTTAGAAAAAACTTTGTCATGATCTCAAACCGAACGAATAAAATCTCACAGTTTAACAAAAAACAAAAATTTTCTTCCAAGACAATTTTTTTTAATATTTCTTTAACTATATCTGACTTTGAAATTCTTAGCTCATATTCAGGATGAGGGATCTAAAGTTACTTATAAATGATATGTCGCAACGCAACATGATTTTGTTGAACGGCGTAATCAAATATTCCCAACTAACATTAAATTATATAAAAATTAGGTATGCAATGATATCAAATATGAGCCGAAAAATGAGAATATATAATTGTGTATAAAATAAATCAAATTGTATCGAATTCGATACAGTCGTATCGAATTAGATTGAATTCAATACAACTAGATACAAATTTGTACAATTTGATGTGTATTAGATACAATTTCATCCAAATTTTGTTCCCATACAATTTTTGTGTATTATATATAATTGCATCGAATTAGATAAAATTTAGTAGTTTCTAGTTTATCTCAACAATTGTATCAAATTATATATAACTTCATAAAATTAATAAAAAAAACTTAAGTAATATCAAACGACTATTTCTAATTATACCTTGTTTGTATGTTAACTAGAGATGTCAAAAATAGTGTATTCGAATACCGAATCTTTGGCGAATAGTTCTTATATTCATTTTCATATAAATTTATTATAAAAGTACACTGTACTTTAGATATAGACGAAATTAAGCTTGTTAAAAAATCATCTTAAATCAGTATGTGCAGTTTTGTGTGGCATATTAAAGAGACAAGTTCTATGACAATTTTAAAGCTGTTCCTTTTAACTGAATAACTCTGCTGAATAATGCTGCTAATCGATATTAGGCCGAATGATCAAAAGAAGCAACATATGTCTAATACCCAGCCAGAAAAATACGAACGGACAAGCATTGGCCCAGTGCTTTCAACGGTGGTACGAGCGTTGGCAGAGCGTTGGATATCTGAAAATTTAAGTGCTTTGCCAACCCCAAAATGATAACACCGGGCAGGGCTTGGCCATTCCTTTTTTAAAATGTTGGCAAAGCACTGGTAATGAGCGTTATTAAGTTAACGGTTGTAAATTTTGTAAATAAGTACTGGCAATGTACTTTTTATAATGTTGGGAAAGCATTCTAAGTCAGTACTGTGCCAGTGCTTTTTTATTTTTGCGCTTGTAAATTTTGTGAATCAAGTACTGGCAAAGCATTTTTTACGAACGTTGGCAGTGAGTTGTAAATCAGTGCTTTGCCAGCGCTTTATTTGTTGGATCATTGGCAAATAGTGCTCTGCCAGTGCTTGATTTTTCAGACCAGTGGTAATTTCTGGCTGGGAAATTATTCGGGACATCTCTAGTAATAAAGTAAGCAGTTATTTAACGTATTTTGTGTTGAGTACATGTTTTTGTTGACAAATATCGTTACACTTTTTTTTAAGGGTCACCGTTTCAGAAATATCGCGATACTAAAAGATAAATTAATTATATTCTATATAATATGAACGCATATGCCACATACATATCGTACATTTTAGTAAACATACTTATATATTCTTATAAATACTTATTAACCATATAATTCTGAGAATATAAAATCAACAGAAACTCAATCCCTTGTTCAGTATACCAGTATAAGCTTGAACAACATCTGTCTACTCTATTGTTCGCATGGCGACTGCTTTTTTTTGAGTGGCCTTTGCGAGTTTTAGCTATATTTTTATATTCTATTCTCTTTGCTTGTTGCAATGAATGTTACCTTGTGTGAATACACGTGTTAAGTGCTAGTTTTCCTTATTACAGTTTGCCCCGGTGAATATTTATTTAAAAAAAAAAATGTCACAATTTTGTCTTTTAAAAATAATCGATGTGGATTATCCCACGTGCATCCCAAAAAACTGTTGCTATCACCTTAATGTCCACGATTACGTTTATGGTCAATTGAGGGCAAACGTGGCACCCATCTTGCAGACAGCTTTCTTAAACCCAACTGATCATTTAAAATCGAAACCACACTGCTATATGAAATGCATATGGCATCAACAATCTCACGCACTATTACTCTTCGATGGGCCAACACCATATCGTGGATTTTTTCGACATTTTCGGGTGTATTTACCTCAATTGGCCGTCCAGAACGTTCAACGAAAGTCAGTGAACCACTTTTTACCATTGAAATCGATTGCGCAGAGTCCCCATAGTATTTATCAAGCTTTTCCTTAGTTTGATTGAAATAATGTTTAATGAGCACTCAAAATTCACTTTCTTCAATTTAAAAAAAATTCACTAGGTTGTATGTTTTGAACAGCTGTTAAACGCAAAGTAAATGACGGAACTTGCTCAAAATTTGACAGCAGTCTAGTAACAGGTGGTACTTGATGGGAGCAGTGTTGCATTTCATATAACTACGAGGGAAGTTCGAAAAGTCACGGACTTATTTATTCACCCTCGTATATAAAATAATAAAGATTATTTTATAAATACAAACTTGACCTAGAGCTCAATTATTTAATCAAGTCATTCATTTCAAAGGTCGAAAAACAATTGATAATTTATATCAAAAACATTAATCGGTTAAAAACTAAAGTTATATTATTAAAAACTAATCGAATTCGCAGTATTTTGATCATTTTAAGAAATTTGTTGTAGATTTAAAAAAAAAATTTATTAATTTAGTTAATGTTTTTCTTCTTTTTGGTTTAAACGAGCTTAAGATAATTTATTTATTAATTATTTATTTCCAATATTTCGTCTCCACATTGGGTGACTTCTACAGGGAATAAATATTACAATATGGTAATATTTGTTCCCCGAAGAAGTCACCCAATGTGGAGACGAAATATTGAAAATAAATAATTCATATATAAATGATCTTAAGCTCGTTTAAACTAGGAAGAATAAAATAGAAGAAGATCAAAGGAAACTTAACATTTGTTATATTTTTCTCTATGTAACAAATTACAAAACTATAAAATCTTGGTTGCCCTAAAAATAACTTTGTTACACCTTTGGAAAGTAAAACAGCACAAAGTATAACTTTTATGGAAATAATTCAAAACTTTTTAGCACTGGTCATTAAATTCTATGAATAGTTTACTTTGTGTGTAAAAAACAAAGCATTATAAAATTTTAAATAGTTACACAAAGTAAACTTTTTTAAATGAAATCTTAAATATGAAAATAAAAGCTTTTTTGATTTTTAAATGTAATTAAATAATTTCAGTAGAAGGTGACACGTCCTCAAAAACCAGAAATAATATCTACTTATTAGCAGGCATATAAATAAGTGTGGTCTATTCAGGGTTCTTCATATCTTGTCATAATTCATGTACAATATTAACGGCTTGATTCCAACATACAGTTCGTCAATTAATTGTTTTCAAAATAATTATCGGCCGTTCTTCAAAAGACCGGCTAAAAATGGCATTTTCTGACCTTTGGTGTTCCAATTTCAATAAAATTTTGCATTTAAAAACTCTATGGAGCCACTTAAAAATTGGAGTTTATTAGCTTAACAAATTTTCGAAAAATTAGCGGTTTTCTGAGCAAGTGTGAAAATGCTAGTAATCGCATTTTATTTAATATTCACCGGCTTGTCACCATTTAAATTGCACTGAATGGTATACTCCCCTACTTTTGTTACAGCGGAATTAATCTTTTTTTTCAGCGTTAAAACTAAATGCATTTTTTTCCAATTTGACCACTCTCACGTTAAAAGATATACATATTTGTAAAATATGGAAATTTTACTAAAAAAAACATCACTTTTATTTTTTTTTTTTGGTTCCCGGGGCTTATCTATTATTAACGATTTATTGAAAAAAAGCTTGTACAATGAAAAGCTTGAAAGAACAACAATTTGTTAACTCTTGTGTTATCCTTGGTACAGCTGTACCAATTCGGATTTTGTAAACGAATTATTATTATTTTTTAATCTAGAAAGTTAAAACTTTTGGAACGTCTCAAACATAAGTTTTATAATGAAATGATGACATTTGTTTTATGTGTACATGACTCGTACATCGGTGGGTGTGGCAAAAGTACATCTATGCATTCATTGCCATTATTGGTACAATTGTACCACTAGCATATTTCTATGGAAAAATGTATGAATAGTGCTAGCATGTTTGCACGTTTTACTGAAAATCTGTGAGTATTTTAATTCTTATTTGTTTATTTGTCCGTTGGAGAAATTGAGTTTTCGCAATGTGTTACCATTAAGTGTAAATTGAGATTTTGCTGTGCTAGAGTGTTTTTACGTTTTTGCTGAGAATCAGTGAGTATTTTAATACTTATTTGTTTACTTCTCCGCTGGAGAATTTAAATTTTTTTGCGATAACTAAATTTCCATTACAAAGAGAACTATATACCGGCAAAACAGCAGGAGCTCAGAAACACACAAATGTGGGAGAGATTGTTGTGAAACGTTTAGTTCACAGGTATTACAATACGGGTCGAAGAGTTGTGGGTAATACTTTTTGTACAGCCCTTCCACTGTGCAAAACCGCATGTTCAACGGTTTAGCATATGTAAGAATTTTATAGAAAAATAAAACTTGCGTTCCAGAAGAATTTTGATTAAACAGACGCCGTAATGTACAATCATCAATATTTGGTTTCCACACTGCTGACAACAACGACACATCCGTGGTCAGTTATGTACGCAACAAAAAAATGCGTGTTACTACTGCTTTCCAAATTACACTATGATATAAGCACACGAGGTACTCAAAGAGTACATATATTTTTACAATAAATATGGATCAAATGCTTGGAACATACACCTGCAAGCGTAGAACTCGACGCTGGCCCTACTCGTTTTTCTTTAACATTTTAGACGTAACTGCTTCAGCTACGCATATTATATATATTACAACTTTTCATCCATCTAATAAAAGACGCACGGCGTGAAAGCTTACATTCGCTTTCCAAGGAGCTTGTTCCAAAAGAATTAGGTCGTCGTGTAAACAATAAAAAAACATTATGGCTCCAAAAATCACTAAAGCTGTAAGCTTTGTGTCATTCACGATAAAAAATATAGCAAAACACGGAAGACGTGCTCGAAATGTAGTGAACCTGTATGTGCTCAGCATAGTATCGTCCAACTTATATGCAAAAATAGCGAATGAGTTACTACTTTCACTATTTTATACTTTTATTTTTTAAACTTTTATTCTGTGCTTTATGAAATTTTACCCAGAAATATTTTTTAGAAAAGATTTCCTTTCAACATGTTCTAGAATAGCTTCTTTCATCACCGGTAACATGAAACCAGTTCTTGAACAGGTTCCTGGGAGTCAAAGTGTAAGGCTGCACTGTCCCAGAACCAGTTCCATAACTGGTTCTGGAACCGGTTCTAAATCAACCTGTTCTAGTTTGGAGGTAAAGAACCTATTGCAAATAGGACAAACTACATATAAAAAGAATCGGTTGTAGAACAGAAATTAGAACCTGTTATAAAACAATTGTTCTGCCACCTGTTATTTGGATTTCACCATTTTACTGGGTACTTTTGAATTTTTACTTTTATAATAAAAAAATAAAAAAATATAATAAAAGCTTTGTTATGCAAAGCCTTTATAAACTTAACATCTTTTTTGTTTTTAAAAAAATGAACCATATTTTCAATATAAAATACATAGTGGTGAAACTGTACCAATGATGTAAATGGAAGGGCTGTAAGGAAGGATGTCACAGAGGGCTCTAAATTTAAAAGTATTGAGCTAAGAAGCCGTTCAAATGTCTCTCTTTTAAAATCTATACATTTTATTTTTAAGATTTCTTCTCTACATGAAAGCTGAACGAATCTACTTAAATATTAAATTTTTAGAATTTAATTTTAATCGTCTCAACATCATGGTTCGCTCTATAAAAATCTGATATTCGATGGCAAACCTGTACTGAAACGGATTAAAAACTAAAATTTTTAAAAGGAGAATATTTCAATAGATTCTTTTATCTTTCATCTACAGAAAAATCCACAAATCAACTGTATAGTTTTTAAAACAGCGACGCTTAATAAATATAATCTTAATAAACCTGAAAAATAAAAAATAAAATAAAAAATTGTTTGTTTTTTTTTTTTAATGTAAAAGTGTGAGCTTTTTTCAAAAAATCATTAAAAATTGTTAAGGATACAAAAAAGTGAATGTTTAAAATTCCATATTATTTTCAGTATAACATACCAACTGCATTTGAAGTTACAAACATAACAAGCATACTCTCATACATACAAACAGAAGCAGAATTAGCAAACACACAAATACCAACGTATCGTTCACACACTATTTTGCGAGTATCATATTTTTTTTGTACAAATTATTTATAACTTTGTTTTTCCTTCTTAATTTTCAACAAAAGTTTTAATTATTATTAGTATTGCCGTGAAAGGTGCAAAATCAATTAAAATATTAATTGATTTAATACATTTTTTAATTGAAACCCGTTTTTAGTTTTGTCTGTGTATAAACAGAATTTTGTTTCGTCTTCCTTTGTACATTAATTAACATTAGCATAAACGAACGTCCTCTCTGTACATATAGAAGAAGTACCATAACTTTATCAATTTTCAACCCATATTAACAAATGGTGGCTCATGTTACTCAGGAAAACACTAGCTTTAAGAATATTGTTGCTTTAAAAGATGACTCGAAAAACCTATCGCAGAAGTTAAAAAAAATTAAAATTTAATTGTTATTAGTCAAATCATTACACTCAAATAAAAATGTTAGTAAAGTGATCATAAAATTTTGCTGAGTCAGCAAAATTTTAGTCAGGAGGGTACTTGCAAAAAAACTGCTAATGTCAGCAAAATGTTTTGCTGAAAATCAGCGAGCTGATTTTTAGCAACAAAATTAGTAGGTTCAGCAAGAGTTTTGCCAACACTTAGTAGATTAGAAAATAAAAAAACCCTTGCTAAAAATTAATAAAATTTTTGCTGAATATTAGTAGACTGAAAAAAAACTCGAAAAATTTGTTGAAAAATTATACTTTAGTTAACTTATTTTTAACCCAAATGCCGCAGAGAATTATAGAAACGAAACGAAAAACTAACTAAATATAACATATAGAACCCTTTTTGAATTAAGAAAAAGGAAACAGAAAAATCTACCTTTAATGTATGTATGTCTTTGTCTTTGTCTTTCGCTTTAGTCTGTCTACTTATTGCATATTTGTTTGCAATTTGGCCGTACAAGATTATTAATATATATAAACACTTAGTTTACAAATACACATTTAATCTTTATTAAATTTAAATATTTTATTTTGTTTTTTATTTAATTAATAAGTAAAGAGTTTGTAACCGTCATATAACGACAATCGTAACTAATTATTGGAATAAATTACTAAAGAATTCTTCATAGTTCAATTTACATGTAAAACAAGAAAACATTTTTATTGAAAATTTTAACGGACATAACCAGACTGCCGCAGTTTTAACTTTCGACTTACATCAAAATCGCCCAAGATATATTTTATTTACAAAAATAAATGTTTATTAGATGTTTTTCTATCGATATAGAATATATTAAAGTGTAATTCGGAGTAGGTTTGTAGAAAATATTCGTTGAATATTGTCCATTTTAAAAACTGTTACACTTGTATGTTAGAATTACAAGGCGAATTTTGAATTTTATTATATGTATTGTTTTTTAATATTTTTTTGATTTTATCAAATATTTGACAAACTTTTTAAAACCGAGTTTCTAAAGTTGGCAAAAATGTTTACTTTGTGTTCTTTATTTTATTTTTTTTTTTAAAGAGAAGCAACACTCAGGGAATTCTACCTATTTTATTAATGTATTACTTTTTTCGAAAGGGGATAGAGAGGAGATAAAGGGCTTTACACATGGCAACAATAAGTCTTAGATATTAGATAATAACAATAACAATTAGAAAAGTTGTCGCCACCTGCGACAATTAGAAAAGTTGTCGCCACCTGCGACAATTAGAAAAGTTGTCGCCACCTGAAGAGTTGGCGAACTTATTCAAGGTTTTTTGTTATTAGTTTACTTCAGTGGGGTTAAGTGCTATGGGAACACCGAAGGTGGACGCTGCGATACATATGAGTGATAGAAAACTTATACACATTATTCTTCTAAATTGATGTTGTCGTCGCTGGGGATCAAACCGGCACCGTCTGTGTAACACTCCAATGCGCTAAACATTACACCACAACGCCAGTTTTCTGTTACATTTACAAGCTTTTTTTATTTGAATGCAGAAAGAGCACAAGAGCATTAAAAAGTTGTATGTTAATTTAATATGCACATCATCATATTATATCGCAATGATAGTAAAGTTTTAGTTATTTTTAAAATATTTCTGTCTCTGTAAAATATTACAAGCTACCAATCGAATATTGTTTTAAAAACAAATCTTTAATTAAATTTTTATAATAGTTCCATACATTTTTCATAAATTTTCTTTGATTTGCTATTCAATCATGATGAGATATTGCAAATTTCTTAATAATATATTTTTCTTATCTCATAGGTTATATTTTGTCAAATATCAAACAAAACCTTTTCATAATTGATTTAATTTATATCTATGATTGCACATTGGGGTCTTTCACATATATTTTGAAAATAATTCAATCAGTTCCTATTAGTTGATCGGATTGCCGTACTAATTTTTGGTATCAAAAACAAAATACTAAAATCACGCACGCGGGGAACTTCTGCTTTAAAAATATATAGTTGTTTGTGTTGTAATACAGTTTCATAATTTTTAATGTAAATATCAGTCATTTGTAAAACAATTTAATTTTTTTACTAACCTTGTAGTTCATTTAAAAAAAAAAACAAACCACATCAAATGACTGTTTTATGATTTTACAATATTTTTTTACAGTCGCTTTTTGTTATTTAAAAAAAAATACAACAAATAAATATTTGTTAAGTTTTTGCTTACATATGTGGTATATTTTTACTACAATTGTGTTTAATTTTTTAAACATTAAAAAACAATACAAAGTTGAATTTACTGAAATATAAGTCGTCCTTTTCTTAAGTGAAATTTCATTTGTTTTTAACTACATTTGCAGTGGTACATAGTATTCTATGTGCGTTTTTATAATTTTTTAATTTAGAGTCATTTTATTTTAAGCTTGAATGAGGTAAAGCTCTGAATTTATTTCTTTTTTTAATAAAAAAACTTTTCTAAGCATTCGGAATTGATTAGCCTCTTCCATTGGCAAATAGCAGACCTGGTTATTGCAAAAAAGCCAAATTTTGATTTTCTTATGCTTTTATATTTATTGTTGGCCATTACAAGTAGATTACAGAAATATTTCATTTTTAAAAATCGCTTAATATATATAAAATTGGAAAGCTACCAAAATTTGATTATGGAAGCTACAAAAATGTGATCAGCAACGCGTTGTTTATGGTAATCCGAGGTTTAATGATAATCCGATCAATCGGACAGAAATGACAAAATTATTTCAAACATAATTGTGAAACATCACATTGTGAATAGGAAATATGTTTTATTTTGTTCCGTATATATATATATAACAAATGCATACTAATAAATACATTTGTATGCAAATGTGTGGGTGTTTGTAATTATATAAGAATATTAAACAAATAGAACTTCATTTGAAACTGAATAAACCAAGTATCGTAAGTGATGACGTTGGTTCATGCAAAGAGTGCATACAAATGTTGATATGAATACAATAACAGCACTGTCACAGTAGACAGACTTATAATCAGAGCAGCGACTTTCATTCAAATGCATGTTTGTAATCAGTAGCCCAACATTGATTCTGACCAAATACTTTTCCGAATCAAAGAATTTGCACCAAAATTATATCGATTTGTTATTGCATATTTTGTTATAAATGCACATTTTAGCATATTTTAATGGATATTTAAGCATTTTTTGTTGCATATTTTCATTTTAATTTCATTTGTTTGCATATTTTGTAAAAAAGTAAAATTATTATTTAATTAACCAAAAGAATGAATTTATAACCCTTAAGATAGCATTTTATTAAAATTTGTTTGACAATTATTATGGATTTAATTTTTAACCCAACTCTCTCGAGTAGCAAATCGGCTTTTAAAAATTCACAAATTTTAAGTGCATATTTCTTTACTTATGATGCATATTTTTAGATATTTAGTGTATATTGCGATTTAAGTGCATATTTTAAACGCATATTTTGCATTTGTTACTACATACTTTAAGCTCATATTTTCGAACGTCGCACAGGGGACCATTTCACAAGAAGACGGTCAAAAATTCATAGCTTTTGATTGGATTGGAATTTTTGTTTGGTATGTTTGACTTTAGCCTTTCATTTTCGCTATAAAACGTAAATATCGACGGATAATAAAACAAGTTATGGAGGGTTTAAAACACATTTTTATTTTTAGTTGAATTTTAGTAGAAAAGTGAAGTGTTAAAAGGTTAAAAAAGTTTTTTTTTTATATAAGGTATTATTTTTTCAGTAAGTTTTACTTTTTAAAAATTTTGTAAATTAAATTTTGTCAGAAAATGCCAAACTTTGGAAACCGTAAACTTTTTGGTCCTAATGGGTAAAAGGTTGGCTTTTCTTTAAAGAGCCCGAGTTAAAATATAATTTGTTAAGCAGCGAACATAAAAGTTACCTGATATTGGTTCAAGATAGAGTATATTTCTATATCATTGTTAACTATATAAAAAAGAGTATAATTTATTGTTAGTGTACACTCTAAAAAATTATTGTAAATTTACTACTATAAAACGAGTAAAGTTTCATGTATTATTACGCAAATTCGGTAAATTTATACATAAAAATGCGTAAAACTATTTTGCGCACATTTTTATATACAATAATACCCACTTACAGTATTTTTTACCAATTATGTGTTTACAATCAAACACATTATGCCTTAAAGTAGTATTATTTTGTTAAATAAAATTTTTACGCACAAAGTTTGTAAATATACTAACTTACAATAGAAATAAATATTTTGACATTTTTAAATTGAAAAAAATTTAAACAATTAAAAAAAAAACAAAAAAATCTAAAAAGTTTAATTTATTGAGAATTTTAATGAAAAATAATGTATAATCATAGTATTAGTGATTGTGTTATAGATTATTTCCAAGTGTTTGTAGCCTAATTGTGGGCAAATATTTTCATAATATAATATATGTAGAGCTTTAAAGAATAAAATTCTTCATTCGATTTATTCAGTCAGTTTTTTACTCAATCGATTTAAAAATATCGCCAATATTGAAAAAATTGTCAAAATTGAAAAAATCGCCAAAAATCGCTATATTTGAAAAAATCTTTACTAAAAAAAACGTTAAAATTAATAAAAAAAATCGCTAAAATTAAAAAAAATCTCCAAATTTAAAAAAAACCGCTAATATTTAAAAAAAAATTAGAAAAATCCCTAAAATTAAAAGAAAATATGCAAAAATTAAAAAGAATTCGTTAAAATTAGAACAACGCGGTCTAAGAAATTTAGAACCGGTATTGGGGTTGAGTTTTGCACTCCGGTGCAAAAATTTTTCTAGTAGCTCTTTTATTTTTTGAGTTATGGACGGTTTTTATTTAGTCAATTTTGAAAAGGTACATATTTCGAAAACTAATGGAGCTGGAGGAAAAATGGTTGCACTATTGTTCAAAACTTAACCCCGCTACATCTACAACGATCCTAAACTTCGATTTGATTGGCTGTTTTCGTAAATCGCGTTTTTCACGAAAAGTAAGCATCGCAGATAAAAAATAGTATTTATTTAAAACATCGCCTATGTTTCAAAAACTAGCAGAGATAAATGAATGACACAGACAACGTTTTCCAATTTGAGCTATTTTTTTTTATCAATTATGGTGATTTTTTTAAATTTTCGCGATTTTTTTACTTTTGCCGTTATTAAATTTTGATTTTTTTTTCATTTTGGCGATGTTTTCACTTTTAGCAATTCTCATTTTTGGCGATATTTTTTATTTTTGGCGATCTTTTTTAGTTTTGGTGATTTTTCAATTTTGGCAAATTTTAGTGATTCTTTTTTTAATTTTGGAAATTTTTTTAAATTTTGTCGATTTTTTCAATTTAAGTGATTTTTTACATTTTTGGCGTTTCTTTCAATTTTGGAGATTGTTTTAAGTTTTGGGGTTCTTTTTTTTTCATTTTAACGATATTTTTTGCAATTTTAGCGTTTTTTTTTTTTCAATTCTGGCGGTGTTTTTCAGTTTCGCAGATTTTGGCAAATTGTAAATCGATTGAGTAAAAAATAGATTGAATTCCCAATTATTGATTGAATTCCCAATAATTGACTTCCCAATGATTGAATTCAATAATTGATAATATCGGATTAGCTAAATTGATTGAATTCCCCACTAGTGAATTCCAAAGAATGAATTACACAAGGCAACAATTTTGAAAAAATTTTAGGGGCTTTGGAAACCACTATACAATTTTGATGTATTGTGGTCCCAGTAGTACAAATATGGTTCAATTTTGAAATTCTATGGAGAGGTTTTTTTTTTAACAATTTTTAAGTAAAATTATAAATTTTTTTAGACGTTTCTCCACATAATTAATGATAACTAAAAAAAAATTAGTCCGATATTATTCAAATAAATTTAGAAAAACTGAAATTTACATAGCCTTTAATCCGTTAATATATTGCGTTTCAATCGGCTCAGTAGTTTCGGAGTTATAATAAAAAATTGAGGGAAAAAATATTTTTTTTACGTGAAAATAGCAAATTTTTTTGTTTTAAAAAAATCATAAAAAATCGAAAACGGCAAAAATCGTTCAGATTTATCGCAAAGCCACATGTAATAGGAACAAAATGAGATATCGATCATAAAAATCGATTGATTTTTTTCGAATTTATTCACAATTAAGTGAATTCGCTCATTTTCACCAAATTTTAGTTTTTTGTCTGATATACATAAAATTGAGTAGTTAATGTTCTTCTTTCGATTGATTGAATTTTGAAAACATTTTCCCCATGATATGTACAAATTTTCACATCAAAAATGCATTACATAGTAACATTCGTGTATTTTTTGGCAAAACCCTACCTAGAATATACTGATTCTATTCTTCGGAAAGACATTTGTGTTGGATGAGCTTAAATGTAAATAAATAAATAAATTAAATAGTAGAAAATTTATATTTTATTATTCACATTTATTATAATAAATAAAACAAGAAAATAAATAAATAAATATGTATTATAAACTACAAACTCTGAAATTTTCTTTTAGTCGATTTTCTACTATTGTTGAATAACGAAGTGTTACTCTGAATACTCCAGCAAAAATCAGCCATCATGTGTGCATCCCAGCGACCCTGGTATCGTTCCTCCATTGTCCGGATATCTTGGTGGAATCGTTCGCCCTGTTCTTCACTCAAGTCTCCTAGATTTTCAGGAAAACGATCTAAGTGACTGTGCAGGTAGTGTACTTTGATGCTCATGTTGCATCCAAGATTCTGGAAGTGAGTTAACATCTCTTCAACGTGCGCAACGTAATCATCACCCTTGTTATTTCCTAAGAAATTTTGAATAACCCATACAAACGAATCCCATGCATTCTTCTCAATTTCTGACATTGAACTGCCAAATTCAGTATCGTTCACCAATTTGCGAATTTGTGGGCCATTAAATATGCCTGCTTTCAGCTTTTACATACTTAGATTGGGAAACTTCCTTGAAATATACTGGAAACATTCACTATCTTTGTTAAGTGCTTTAACATATTGTTTCATCAGACCAAGTTTAATGTGAAGAGGGGGTAATATGATGCGATCTCGGGGCACTAGAGCCACATTTATAACATTTGGCGTACCTGGAACTAGTGTTTCCCTAGAAGGCCATTGTTTTCTCTTCCAATGTTCTGTTTTAGCTCTGCTGTCCCATAAACATATAAAAGAAGGATATTTTGTAAAGCCGCTTTGTTGGCCTAAGAGGAAATTTACCATCTTAAGATCAACACAAATTACCCACTTATGTTCATCATACTTTATCTTCTTCATGACCAATGCAATTACAGAGTATTCTTCTTTTACTTTGGTTGAATGTGCGATCGGCAAGGAGTGAAATTTATTTCCATTATGCAAAAGGACACACTTCAAGCTGCGTTTTGATGAGTCGATAAATAAACGCCATTCGTTTGAATCATATCTCTGTAAGCCCATGGCAGTCATCAAACCAGAAATATCTGTGCAGTACACAAAGTCATCCTCTTCAGCAAAATAATGAAGTAAGTCTTTTTCTCGAGTACGGTAATACGAAACTTTATTTTCTTTAGTTATGAGACCTGTTTCTTTCATCCGGGACGCAAATAATTCAGAAGATCTTTTCGACAATCCAAGGTCTCTAATTACATCATTAAGCTGATCTTGATTCCATGGTCTCGGCGAGAAATGTTTGTGTGGGATGAACTCGTCATTTTCAGCTGTAGATGGTAGTGCTGGAGCTGACATATCTGATTGGTAAGACATACTTGAGGTTGAGTGTCCTGGTGAAGATGAAAGCACATGACTACAGCTTGCACCCCCGATCTTGAGCATATTCTATTTCTTGTGAATGTAGAACTGCAAGTGTAAACCCATCAGCAGACCTCGTGGGGTAAGACCATCGCATATGTTTTCCAAAACCGCTTTTTGTACTTAAACAAAAATAACACTCGGATGCGTGGTTCGCTGTTTCTCTCCATAGCATAGGCTTCAAAATTTCCAAGTGTCGTCTGTAAAATGAAAAAAAAAATTGAAATCAGGAATATGAAGAATTCAAATTTTAATTAAGAAATATTGTAATTATAAAATATTCCAAATCTATTAATTTATACTTACTTTACGTTAGAAGACTTCATAGATAAATTCAATCGACGTGGAATGCATATAGTACTCGGTGTCCAATGCTCGTTCAAATTGTGCGGATAGATATTATAGCAATCTTGATATGACTTTTGCAATGAAGTTAAGAAGCACTTCCGTTTTTTCCCGGTGATATATTGGCCGCACACATAACAAAATAAATCTGGATCGTTTTTACATAAAAATGTTCTGGCTTTCTGGCTCATTTTTATTAATATTTGAAAATTGTTTTTAACTTCTAAGCTGTATGACTCTAATTTTTGTGTAGGTATTAAATGATGTTTGCGTTATCGCAAACACTTCTTGAATGAAATAAAAAGGGTCAAGGAGATCTTATAAATACTGATACTATAATTTGGGATAACCCTTTGTGTGGATACAGTTTGTGTGTGCTGCAAATTTTTTATTATTCCCAAGAATCCTAAAAAACATTAAGGACTTTTATGAAAAAAAAAAATCATCCGTTACAGGTAGCTAACGGAAAATAAGAGCACTTCAGCGTACACGCACATTTATGAGCGTTTTATTACTATCCTACCGCAATCGTAAAAATTAAACAATCTTTTGTTTATTACTTATTTTTTTTAATTATTAGAATCATAAAAATGTCATAGAGGTTTTTCCCAAAGGGGTTTTGCCAAAATGCGTGTCGTAAAATGCACCTGAGTTTTTATGTTCTGCATTTTCATTATATAGTAGGTACAATTTTCTACAGTGCTTGTAAATATGCGATACCTTCAATTAATTGTAAATAAAAATGTAAAGCATGCATCGATTTTTATGATCCATATCTAGTTTAATTCGCATGATATGTAGCTTTACTACAAAAAAAATAAAAAGTAATATTTTTTGCAGTTTTCGATTTTTTTCCAGATTTTTGTTTCTCAATTTTTTTTTTTTTTAGCATTTTTTTTTTTTTTGCTAACAATTTGTTTCATAACTTTGAAACTATTGATCGCATTAAAAAAGATATTGTAAACCTTAATTTTTGTAAATTTAATTTGACAAAATCGGACTAGTTGTTTTTGAGTTATGACAACATAAGTGGAGAAATGTCTCAAAATATTGTCAATTTTACTTAAAAAATTTAAAAAAAAAAAATTATCCATAGAATTGAAAAATTTTACCATTTTTGTACTTAGGCAGCCATGATGCATCAAATCTATATAGTGGTTAGTCAAGCCTTTTTTTGCTGTTGACCTGTGTTATCTGCGATTGATTAAGAAAAAAATCATTAGATTTAAATAAATCCGATCTGATTTTTTCAAATAGAATTCAATCTTTGAAGCTCTGTATATGTACAATCACATATATACAAACATTTATATTATATTTATATTTTATATTTATTATTATACAACACATTAATAAAATTCTTTCTAAAAATAAATTTTTTGTTTTATTTGAAGTATTTTTTGGGCTGTTTTTCTTTCATACCGCAAGGTAAATATACGCATTTTTAGAGGGTTTTTTTCGCATACGAAAATGTATTTTTACTCATTTTATCCGTATATTTACAAGTAAAGCATGTTGTTTTACTCAAAAATTCAGTAAAATTATTCAGTTATTTCTAAATTTAATTACATTTTTACGCACTTGCATAGTACATTTACACACTTTTTGTTGGCCCAACTTACACGTTATATGTGTTTTTTTTTTTTTCATTTACACGCATAGAGTAAATTTACCCAACTTATAGTAGGAGTATAGTTTCCTACTATAAGTTGGGTAAATTTCAACAGATATTAATTAGAGTGTACTGAAAATCTACTTTAAATCAAACAATTTTAGTAATATTCCTTCTAAGTACCCTTGATTTTCATCTTCTAGAAGTTGTTTAGCTTCTTCGTCTAATTCAATAGAGGTAGTTTTCCATTTTGTCGAATGTTGGACATATATGGATCTGAAGTGCACAATAAAATAGTGATAAGGTCTTCATTAGTGCAACATATGGACATTTTTCTTGTGATGTGGTCGTGAAAGAATCTGTAGTCGTTGGTCCTTTTTTATTGCCCTTCTTCAGATAGATCTTCTATTGGTAGCATATTCTTTTGAATAATTTGTTCCCCATGGTACAAAATTTTATGAACTGTAAATGGCATATATCTCCATGAGTATTTTTCGTTATAAAGTATAACTGTTTTATTGGCGTACTCTCAGCGACGCGTCGCTGCTCTGCTTATAAATATTGGGTTGGGTGGAAAATTAAATTTAAAGCCTTACAAATGTTTAGTAAAAATGTTTTCTATGTACTTCTCTTTTTTTAGTTTCCATATGAAATTCGATTATTATAACTTAAATCAGTTGGTGCAACTTATATTGGTTTTCCAACATAATTCGGTCAATAATTTTAAAATACACCTAATAAAAATTGTTCAATGTGTGGCATAGAAGTTTACCCCAGATTGTTGCAACATAAAACCATAAAATATATATTTATTTACAAATATCAATATAATTTCTATGATTTGATCAGTATGCACAGAATTATTCAAATCAAGTTGTATAAAGTATGAAGAATGAGGGAAGACAATATGGAATACCTCCATAATATTATATATATTCAAATTTAACCAGACAATTTTAGATTTTTATACATTATTATTAGAAAAGAAAGCAACAAATGAAAGTTTTCAAAAATTTTGCAGATTTCGAGAAAAGCTTTTGTGCAAGTGTCAGCGGAAGTTAAAGTATCCCAGCAAAGCATTCTAATACCCTGTAATAAGATTGTTGAAAAGAAATTAATGAAATGTACTGGTTACTTTTCTATTACACTGAGAGAATTGCACGACATCAACTAAAGAGTAGCACAAGCATATTCGTTCTTACATCTTCACATCATTCAATAAACCTGATCTGATTTTTAGCAACAAGTTTTGGAAAATTTAAAAATTTTAAATTGTCTATTGAGACTTTGACGTAGCGCCACTACGTGAGGTCAGGCCAGAAAATTATTTTATTTTTTTGATGATGTTTCTTGATGATTTTTTACAAGCTCTGGAATACATTTTTTATAATAAACGTTTGCATTTATTGATAATCCGCCCCCACTGAACGATTTTGAGCTACTACCTACGGCTTCAGCGTCAAGTTTTTTTATCTTACAGCGTACTTTTCATGCCCAAACCATATTTTCTTTATACAATTTTATTATTCGTGATTACTTTCATTATCTTTTAGGCAAAAGTATTTTTAAATCTTTGTCCTGAAAATTAATTAAAATTTGAATTTTTATAATGGATTTTCTTTACAAAATGTACAAATCAGTTTTGCGTCGATATAATTTGTTGATTGAACTTTTTAATACTAATTAATCAAAAATGAACGTGCTTATATTTTTTATTAATCACTTTGATAATGTTATTATATTTCTAATAAACAACGCTGTTGATTTTATTTTAGAAAGATTGATGTTATTTTTGATGTCATTTTAATACGACAAAATATAAAGATGAGATCAGATAATGGACTCTGGACTGAGTTACTGAAATGGAATTTAAAAAATTACTAAATGCACAGTCACAAATACACGATTCACTTTCCGGCATTGTTACGAGATTATGACATGAAATGAAGTTAAACTCAGCAAATGTGAAACAATATCATCAATATGATGAAACTTTTTTCCCTGAGTGTATAGTTAGTTCGATTTCATACAAAATTAAATATAATAAAGTTTTTACCACAAATTTAATAACTTTAAAATAATATTCGATTTAAAAATTAAAAAGTTAAATAAAAATTGTTCACAAACTCTTTACCTGTAAGTCAATAGTAACATGTTACCAAAGTACATAAGTACTTACCTCGATGAACATGAACTTGTTAAAATAATAGGTGGTGGTGCATCAAAAGTGTTAATTTGGGTAAAATGCCCAATCACGTGACTATAGTTAGGATGACAAAATATTCACTGATTGCTACCAGATATAACATGAAACTTAAGTAAAAGAAACATAACATCAAAGTGTACTGAAGCAACTAGGGTCGCTGCAGTTGAAGTTGGTACTGGTCATTGAACAGGTTCAAACCCGTTAGCAGGGGATGAAAATATGGTAATTACTGCCAAAGGATGAGTTCCTTGACTGCTACAAAGCGGGCACAACACTGAAGGAATTTTTTCTGTACCGACTTTGTGACAGTAGAAATGAAGACGAAACACTCCACTTCTTTAAAAGAACTGAATACGGAACTGTTTAGACAGTGAGCAAGTTTGTCAGATATGGCGATTTGTTGCCAAACATCGCGATCTTAAGCTCAGTTTTTTGTTGGGTATAGACAAAATAAAGTAATTTCAAAATTGATTTTTGTTGTGCATTTTTGAAAGTATTTTGATAAGTGTTTGGAATAAGTGCAGTGATGGGTTCCGGACTATTTAGCAACCCGTGCATAATATGGCATTCGCTGAATGAAAGGTAACAGGTTACTTGCTAATTGCTTTTTCCATGCCCGGCGATATGTACATGTAGATCAGTGCAGTGGTACGTCCAAAACTATTTAATTGATAGTAAGCCCTATAACAGAACACATTGTGCTTAATATGTGACTAAGTTTCCTTCAAAAATTGTTCTCCAGTTCCACGATACGTACACCTACACCAGTCACGTGATATCTATTTCTAACTTCTCGTGTGGTATATTCATTTCAGTTGGTACGGTAATAGGTACCTTGGTCAAGTTATTCGTCACGTCACACAGTGCTCCACATGTAGTAATTGTCACCTCCTATAACAAGCCCATGTTAAAAGTACCGGTCACTTTCATATAGCAGAACCGAAACTAGGACAGGTTCATATGCACAAAGATCTAGCCACGTGGCCATACCAGTGACTGGTCAATTTCCCGCAGGTAGGGTAGCCAGACGTTCTTTTTTCAGCAGTACGCGTACTTTTTTTTAGTCAATGTACTGTTTTCTGCATAACCCCTAAAAAAGTACACTAAAGTACTTTTTTTTGCCTTTTGTACTTTTATTTGTACTTTTTTCCCTGTTCAGTATCTTTAGTAACATTTCGCACTTGATCAACAAGAGGGTATTAACTCAAATTTTTTAAAATATCACTTTTTTCAAGAAATCAACTAACAACATCAATATCTATCTATTGTAAAAATTTCAACGTATTCCGATTACTCTTTCATCTCGAAAACCACTTTTGATACCATTTTCCTGATAATGTAGTGATTACCTTTATTTCAACAAAAAGGTATTATTTCGAGTTAATACAAAAGTTCAAATAGAAATGAATCGTATATTTTCATAAAAAAGGTATTATTTTGATTTGAGCCTTTATTTATGTTAAAAATAATCTAACTGTTTTATTTACATATATTTAGTTGTATTTTGAGTTGATACTGTTTTGTTGATAAAATTTGTTTTATTCTATAAATTTAAATCGATAAAATTTCAAAAAAATGGTATTAACTCAAAAAATTGATTTTTTTTTGCAATGAGTGGTAAAATTTAAAACAAAAACAATGTATATATATTTTCAAATGGAATTTGCTAATTATGATATGTTTGATTTTTTAAATTCTGTTAAAATGTGGCCATAAACAGTTTTTTGACTCTACTGAAAATTTTAAAATTTTCAGTTAATACCCTCTTGTTGATCAAGTGCGATTTATTTTTTCAGTCCAGAAAGATTCACACAGTTAGAAGAGCCCTGTTAAAATGTCTCTACAACCTGAACACATTTGTGGCTACTAACAGAAGTATTTTTTCGTGTTTTTTTATATGAGAAGCAAAAAATCGACAGTCTTGGCGACTTTTCTTCTTTATATTAATCAATTTTCAGTTGCCAGCATTGTGATGAAGCTCTTAATCAAAACAAATCGTAAATATTTTTGAAATTTTTATGTTTATTTTTTCTATACCACATTCAAATGCGGCAACTGAGAGAATATTCAGTTTAATGTTTACCTTTGGAGAAAGGAAAAAAACAAGCTTTTAATTCAAAATTTAGAGAGTGAACTGACAATAAAACTAATTTTGAATTTACATGTGTAGAGTTTTTTAATTTTTTAAAAACTGAAAATGGCAAAAATGGAATGGTTAATTGTTAAAGAATGATAAATATTTGTAAATTTTTGAATTATTTAAAAAAGAAATGTTCAACAAACAAGTGATATTTAGTATTAAACATATTTTTTATTTTTTCTTTAAGGACGTTTTCGATAAAAATACAAATGTACTTTTTTTATTAATTGTACTGCTTTTTTTCTTTGATGTACTTTTTTTTCCAATTCAATATCTGGCTACCCTACCCGCAGGTTAGTTACAGACCACAATATTCCCGAACCTATTACCGGGTAATAGAAAGTTTTGCTGGGTAGTTAAATAAAGTAGACAATCAAAAGAAGTAGAACACTCTAAATTCCTAGAATTTTTATCCATTAAAACTGCTTTTAGTTCATGTACTTGTGTATGCGTATAGATAGATAGAACGTTTGTTCAAATTTTATGAGTTAGTTATGTTAGCAACCATAGTTTTTCAGTAGGGCAACCAAAAAGAAGCCAGTATTAACTTTTAATATGAAAGATATCGATATTTAGATTGAATTGAAGTTTAATCCTGCAAAATAGAAGCATTTTAAACTATATTTGAAACAGCTTCTTTTAGAATATATTTCAGTATATACTTATATCTGCAAATTCTGGAAATTTTAGCTTATTTTTGCTTTGAGAATAAAGATTATTTAAATTTGGATTTTTTAAAGAACTTTTTTATTGTTTTGGAAACGGAATTTTGATTTTTTTTTTCAAATTAAAAGAATAGTGAAGAAATTTAATCGCTTGCCCTATAGTTTGACCGGCAGATTTTTTTTTTGTAACTCTGACTGTAATGAAAACTTTTATAATTTTAAAACTTGCTGAAGAAATTCACTGCGAACTTTTTAATTATAAAAGCTTATTTTTGCCGTTTGTCGCACTAATAAATTGTTTTTAGAGACTTTTTTTTTGGTTGCCCTCTTTATTAGTAAGTAAGTATTCCAAACCTAACTAACCCTTCTAGGTTTTTTTTTTGGCAATTTTTTTTATCGTCATGCTGAGGTCTTTCTCTTAATGTTTTTTTTTTTTTTTGTTTGGTCTAATGGAACTTTTCTAAATAATTTGCAATTGATTGCTCAAATTGCAAATGAATTTCAATATTTGTTTGTTTGATTGCGTTTTTGAAATCTACTGCAATTTAATTTTGTTTTTTACAATAAAAATATTATTGTTTGTCATGACCATAATAACAGAAGTTATCAATGTTGGTAGTAAGTACTGAAGCTGCACTCTAATAAATTTCTGTTTAAATGTACATAATTTAAAGTATGTAATTTTTATATACTAATATAATGTCAGTAAAATAACTGAATATGTGTAAAATCAAAATAATACACACATTCTGTGTAATACTCGTACACACATTGTCTGTAATATACACACATAGTGCGCAATATTTACACCCACAAAGTGTGTAAATGTATCTTCTTTTAGGAGTTAAATAAAGCGTATAGTGAAAGAATTATCTGCATGATTTCAACGAATTTTTGCATTAGATCTATGAAATGTCACTGGAACTCGTAAATTGAAACCTTTCATTAAATTAATACAGGTTTTCATAAAATTTTATAAAAATTTCATATGTTTTTATTAAAAATTTCTTACGCCTAATGAGAAAGTTTTTTTTTAAAAATAGTTTCATGAAAACTATAAAGCCTTTTCATGAAGCTGAAGAAGTATTCCATTGTGAATAAAACTTCATTAGTTTAGTAAACAAATTTAATTAATTTCCTTAGAACGCTTAAAAATAGAACATTAAATGATAGAGAATCCAAAAAAAAACTCATACGTACATGAAAACAACTTAAAAATTTTGTTTTTTATATTCAAACACTTAGAGAAATGTATTTATATACAAAGAAATATTTGTTATAAAATAAAAAAAAACTATTTGACATAACTTTTATAATTGTTAATTTTCGCTGCTTCCTTGTTTTCATTTTCCATATATATTAAAAAATAGTCAACTTTCTGGGATTAAAGCATTTTTCGTATACCACCTGACATTTTGATGATGGTTTAATTAAATTTGTGACCATTAAATAGAGGTTGCATTAGCGAAATTTGTATCACATTCTACAGCACCTAAGTCAGGCTCATCCGATTAACCGATTCCACAGGCGCTGGCAT
>CM037853.1:65539765-65618416 GCA_021234595.1 Delia radicum
TGGTTGTTGTTCAAGTCGACCATTTTTGTTTGCCCAACAATTACATGGCGCTATTTAATACAACGCGTGGGTTTGTGTGCTGATCCGCCATTTTGTGTTCAGCCATCTTTTTTACAAATTTTGTGGTTCATTAGCAGCCATCTTTTTTACAATTTTTGTGGTTCATTAGCAGCCATCTTTTCACAAATTTTTGTGGGTCGTCAGCAGCCATCGTTTTTTTTTACAATTTTTGTTGTAAAACTTTTACACATCTACTGACGTGTTGAAACCATTTGTTTGTACTACTTGCAGTTTTTTTTCATGAAAATATTTTTTCACAAGGTCATTCCAAGGACAATTTGTGGCAGTTATTGGAAACGAGTAAGACTTCCTCTTGAAATTTGTTGCTCCTTAAGTGTAATTTAATAATTTTGCTCAATTGACTCGCAGATCTTTGAGCGTTTATACCGGCATGAGTGATTTTATTGCCTCGAAAGACACCAGCTAATTTTACAATGCGTTTGTGCAAATTGGTTGCCTAAATGAGACACCTTTTATTTGTTTTGCAAGGCCAATAGGAATCTTCGTAAGGATTTTCGTCCCGCCCAAATATCTTGTTGCTCATTCAGCATTTTCAAAGAAAATTTTTGTGAGCATCTCTTAAAACTTCGGTACCTCTGGTACAGTTTTAATACCTATAGATTTTGCCGTTTTTTTTTTTTGTGTTAAAATTTTTGCGTGGTACACAATTTCGTCATAACCTTTCACTGCTCATTTAATATCGTCTATGGATAAAATTATGAGCATCTCTTAAAGCTGTACAATCGTAGTCCAGTTTTAATACTTGAAAGTTTCTTATGAGGAGTTTATGTGCGCGCGTTTTTTCTCATTGCTGCTATTGCAAAACAATTTGTGTCTCAACTTTACCAAGTTTCATTGTGCTTCAAACAATAAATTAAGTGTATGTTAAAATTTTCGCGATCTTGCCAAGTTTGTTTATTCGTGTACTACAACTTTCATTAACGGGCAACATTCATATTTTGCCAAGGGTCAACATTCATATTTTGCCAAGCTGGTTTCCTGCTAGTCTGCAATAAGTATTGAAACACAACTGTCAAAATTTTACCAAGTTTATTGCCTCTTTGTCTACAGCTAAATTCCTTATTAAGACTTTCTAAGAGTTTACCAAGTTGGTTAACCATCAGTCTACGGAGAAGTTTTAAATACAACATTAAATATTTTACCAAGCAGGCGGCCCTTATATTGCCACTAAGTTTGTCGATAAAACGTTGACAGCCTTACCAAGCTTTTCCGTTTATTGTACTATACAATTGCTTTCAACATTTCAAGCGAATAGTCCTAGAATTTCGAGTAAACTTCTCAACAGTTTTGCCAAGTTTAAATATACAGTGGTTTTTTTTAAGGAAGTTTGTACAATTATACCAATTTCTATATTTTAAACGATTTTCATTGGGTTCTGGCCTCAATTTGAGAGCAAAACAATATAAAAGAGGAGAAAATGTCGAACTGGGACAAATTTAATGAGGCTGGGGACAGATTAGTCAGATTAGAAGCCCGGCTCAAAGAGGAGGACTTCGCTTCTTACACACTAGAGGCCCTAGATTTCGAGAGGGACGGACTAAATAAAATTTGGACAAAGTTTGAAAGTCTATACGAAATTTGTTCGATTGACCAGGCTGAAAAGAAAAAGGAAACGGCGTCAATCCATACAAGGTTCAGCTCAATTCAGAAAATTAATATTAGATGCATAAATTTAATTGCAAGGGCAAAAAGGAGAATAAATAAAGAGGAATCCTCTGAGTCTAATGTCACGACCCTCAAACATGGTACTTCTTTACCAATACAGGCATGCGAGGTTGAAGTTTTTGACGGTACTTATTCAGCGTGGCCCACATTTAGGGATTTATTCACGGCAATTTATATCAATAATGATCGCTTAGACCCCGTTGCCAAGTTGTGTTGCCTTTTTCAAAAAACAACAGGCGATGCCCGTGCAGTAAATGCGAATATAAGTATAACGTCGGAAAACTTTGAAGTGGCTTGGGAAAATTTAAAAAGCCAGTATGAAAATAGGCGCGTGTTGTTCAATGAGCAGATGACTGCTCTGTATGCTTTAGCTCCTTGCCAAGGCGAGTCAGCGGACGAAATTAAAAGGCTCCAAAGGGGAGTAAATAATATTATGTCAATTTTGAAATTATATAAAATCAACGTAGAAGCATGGGAACCACTTTTTGTATTTCATTGCTCAATAAGGCTCCCAGTATTAACGTTAAATCTATGGGAGCAATCCGTAGACAATAAAAAGGAAATTCCTAAGTGGAGTGAGTTTAATAATTTTTTAACCGATAGGTTTAGAGCTCTTGAAAGTGTTGGTAAAATTCGCGCGAGTAGCTCACAAACTTTTTCGCACACAAATGGTCAAAACACAAACAACGCAAATAAACCTAGACAATTTAAAACACATCATACAAAAGTTGATGTGGCTCAATGCAAGTTATGCAAGGAAAATCACGCGATCAGTAATGCCGTAGATTTTTAAACATGGATAACAAAAATCGCGTTGCGATACTGAAAAAATATAAGTATTGCTTCAATTGTTTAAAAACTGGTCATTTATTCAGCGATTGCCCAAGTTCAAATGGTTGCTCAAATTGCAACAAAAAGCACCACACCCTTTTACATAGGGATTTCGTTCAAAACAGCAGGCAAAGAAATCAATCAAATAACATGACTCAGGGAAATAATGCGACTCAAAATGATAAGCCGACGACTTCAGCGCAAGCTAATGTACAGTCCACTTCGAATCCAAGGTCGTCTCAGGTTGTTCAAAGTCATTATCACTCTGTAGCAAAAAATGTTATGCTTGGTACTGCGTGGGTTAATATTGTTCATAATGGCGCTAGTTGTAAAGTTAGAGCGTTAATTGACCCATGTTCTGAAGAAAGTTTCATTTCAAAAAATGTTCAAAAGTTGCTAAAGTTGCCAACAGTGCCAGTGTCAGCTGATGTTACAGGTCTAGGCTGTGAAGTTGTCAGTAGAATTGAGAAAATGACAACTTTTTCAATGTTTTCAATAGTAAACCCAGATTTATCTATTGAAATTGAGGCTTTAGTAGTTCCCCAAGTTACGGTAGACACTCCGACACAAAGTTTTAATCCACCTGATAATATAGAGTTGCCAGATCTGAAGTTTGCCGATCCTGAATTTTACAAAAGTGGTCCCATTGATATGCTGTTAGGTGGGGAATTATACCCATCCATTTTACGCAAAGGAGTTCAATATGGAATTTTTAATTCACTAGTCGCTCAAAATACGATATTTGGCTGGATAGTAACAGGCCCTACAAAACCGATTCGTCCAGTATACGTTCTCTGTTAACAAAAGTTTCAATAGATGAACAACTATCAAAATTTTGGGAGCTAGAAGAGGTGTCCTCGTAAGCCGATAATCTCGGAAGGAGATAAGTTATGTGAGAGAGATTTTTCGTTCCACTACTGTGAGAAATTCTGAAGGCAGATACGTTGTTAATTTGCCCTTTAAGTCTGATTTTTCATCTCTTGGTCCGAACAGGGCACATAGCTTCTAAGTCAATTTCTTAGAAACGAAAAAGGTTGCTAAGAAACCCGGAAAATAAGGCTCTTTATGATGAGGTTGTTAAAGAATATTTAACTTTGGCACATATGGAAAAATTGAAAACTCCTGTAGCTGGCCCGAGTTATTATTTGCCGAGTTATTATTTTTTGTGTTTAAAACGATGATGAAAGCAACGCAAAAACTCTGGGCTTACGCTGGAACGCTTTGGCAGATTACTTTTATTTTACGACGGAAAAAATTCCGTTTAAATCTGCCTATACAAAAAGGGAAGTGCATTACAGAGAGTAATTGCAAAACTTTTCGATCCCGCTGGCTGGTTGGCTCCAATAATTATCACCGCAAAAGTGTTAATGCAACAAAATGTGGCTCGTATAAAATTAACTGGGACGAAAAGATTAAACCAGCGGCTCTACAAAACTGGCAGTCGTTTGTCCTTCAATATAACGATATTGATGCAATTACAATTCCTAGGTGGATTCAATATTCTCCAAATGCTCATATGGAATTTCACGGCTTTTGCGACGCGTCAGAAACGGCATATGCGGCTACTTTATATGTCAGGGTTCAGATTGGGGAAAAAGTATTTACGAATTTATTAACTTCAAAGTCAAAGGTAGCCCCAATTAAAAAACCGTCGATACCTCGACTAGAGTTGTGCGGTGCAGTGCTTTTATCAAAATTAGTTGACAGTATTCTGCCTCAATTTAAGTTAGAAAATCTTTCGCTTTACCTTTGGTCCGACTCCACAATAGTTTTAGCTTGGCTGAAAAAAACCTCCATGTAGTTGGAAAACATTTGTGGCTAACAGGGTTGCCACAATATTAGAAAAAGTCGGAAATTTGAATTGGGCTCATGTGGTTTCAAGGGACAACCCCGCCGATCTAGCAACCCGGGGGCTGATCCCATCGGAGTTAAAATGCTGTAATCTTTGGTGGCATGGCCCTGAGTGGCTCAGTTGGCAAAAATCTGCGTGGCCTGCATGCCCCTCTGATTACGAAACTACGGAGGAAATGAAAAGCGTACAAGTTCATGTTGCTAGATCGTCTGAAAACGAGGAGATCTTAGATCGTTTTTCTAGTCTGCCCAAGGCTATTCACGTCATTGCCTACATTTTTCGTTTTGCTACAAATGTTCGCTCAAAATCAAAGAAAAATGCCCAATCTTTAAGGCTCTCTGCTGAGGAATTACGATTCGTTCGAAATCGTCTCTTTTTGTTGGCCCAGCAGACACATTTTCCTGAAGATTATAACCGTTTGGCTGCAAACAGAATTCTTCGCTGTAGTAGCCCTTTGTTGACGCTTACGCCCTTTTTAGACGAAAACAAAATTATTCGCGCAAAACGGTCGCCTTAGTTCAGCGTCTAGCCTTTCGTACTCCGAAAAGTTCCCCATAATTTTTGCCCTATAACAGCAGACTGGCTCGCCTGTACGTCGATTTCGTTCATAAGATGACGCTTCACGGCGGTCTGAGGCTGGTCCATACTGTAATTCGACACGAGTGCTGGATCATTAAGGTGAAAAATCTGATAAAGACATGCGTAAATAGTTGCAAAGAGTGCGTGTTATACAGAAAAACACGCCAAGGGCAGATTATGGCTGCGTTGCCCGACGAAAGAGTCACTTTTAGTCGCCCATTTGCCAACACAGGCATCGATTTCGCTGGCCCTTTTGAAATCAAAAGTTTCACCGGCCGTTACACTAAAATCACCAAGGGGTACGTTTGTCTCTTTGTTTGTTTCGCCACGAAGGCGATCCACCTCGAGGCAGTTGGCGATTTAACCACTTCCGCATTTTTAGCAGCCTTAACCCGTTTTGTCGCCCGTCGCGGTTGCCCAAATTCTGTTTATACCGACAACGGCCGAAATTTTGTTGGTACAGCAAAAGAGATAAGGCAAACTTCGAAAAAATGCGTAAAGGAGCTGAAGGATCAAGCTGTTGCAAAATATGAACCCCAGCGCTTATCGTGGCACTTCATTCCTGCCGCAGCTCCGCACATGGGCGGACTGTGGGAGGCAGGGGTTAAAAGTTTCAAAATGCACTTCAAAAAAATCGCTGGGCAGCTGAAATATACGTTTGAGGAGTTTTCTACCCTGTTGGCGTCAATCGAAGCGTGTTTAAATTCTCGTCCGCTTGGCCCTTTGTCTGAAAATATCGAAGACTTGTCTGCCCTTACGCCAGGACATTTTTTGATTGGTTCGGCTTTGCTTAATCCGGCTGAACCCGAAGAACTTGGCTCTGCTGTTAGTATTGTCAACAGATGGCGAAAAATTAAAGCTATGCAGCATGAGATGTGCCGACGCTGGAAGAACGAGTATTTAAAAGAGTTGCACAAGCGCAACAAATGGAAATCTCCTCAAATCGACCTCCAAGAAAATGACCTCGTGGTGCTAAGAAACGAACCCCTCTGTCCGACTGATTGGCGGTTAGGCCGCATTTTAAAGATTATAGAGGTTCGGATAATAAGGTCCGGGTAGTAGACATTAAAACGCAAAATGGGGTTATCACAAGGCCAATTCATAAATTGGTTCTCCTGCCACGCAGCTCAGAACAATAGAATCTGTTTCGTCTTTTTTTTTCTCTTTGGGTCCACGTATCTCGCTCTACTTATTTTGTCAAGACTAACTCTCCTTCTTTGCAGCTAAAAAATGGCCGAGCAACAATTATTCAACCCCAACTATAGTTGCCCCTTATGCTCTCGGCTGCACGCTATAAGGCAATGCACACGCTTCACGGTAATGAATGTGGAGAAGAAGCTGCGTGTGGTCGCTGATCACGCCCTGTGCGCAAACTGCCTGGCACAGTCTCACCGATTACGAGAGTGTCGCTCTATTGACCGATGTAAACGTTGCCGTCAACAGCATAACACAACTTTGCATCCGGTAGCCCCAGGCTGTGTGTGGTTCCCGATGACTGCAATGGCCAAATTGTTTCCACACCCACTGTCTCCGCGGCACGCTATAGTCCGTATCCTCCTCGACCCAAATGCCGCCCGATCCTCAATTATAGCAAAAAAGGCAACAAAGATCGGTTGTGTAGTATCATTCAACCGGACGACAATCACATTGGGGCATCGTCGATTCGATCACAAGCGGATATCTGTGCTTTGTGCAGTAGAAGATGTGGCGCCACAATATACTCCACCCTGTGAGATAGATAATACCTGGGTACGCCGGCGCGGCCAAGGCGTGGTGAATGCTGATGCGCTGTGGTATTCACGTGACGGATGTGATGTGATTCTAGGCGCGGATATGATTCCGAAGGTTTTAAACGGCCCGGCTGAGGGCAAGCCTGGCCAAATATACGTTCAAAAAACCTTCTTCGGCGACGCATATTTCGGCGAAGGCAAGGAAGAAACGAATCTGGACTACCTGGAGTACGAGTGAAGAGGACTAGAAGGTGCGTGGCCCAATGTCTCTATACGATCATCAACATTATATCAACATTTCATCAACATTATATGTAAATTCAACATCTTTTTTTTAACAATTTTTTTTAATTACTTACCTTATGTAAATATGAACGTAAATTCCTTATACTTATCTTGTAAATTTACCTTACATACATTGAACTATTATTTCTTTTTACATACTTACCTCATATATTTGAATTTTTATATACTCATCTTAACCTTTACTTGAATTTGTATTATTTGATCCCGTGAATATAATAACTGGATTTTATTATTTCTACTAACCTTGTTATTTTGTTGCTCTTGGTTGCACTATCGTCGCAAGGGCGGCGGTATGTTTGCGCCAGCCTGCCATCGTATGTCCTGACATACGATGGCTGGTTGGTGTAGACACCGTGTACTGGATTTGCGGGGATCGTGAGTACCCATATGCGTGGGTACTCGCAAGTATTCTACATCCTCGCAACTCCAATACACGGATTCGACATACTTTTTTTTATCACATCTTTTTAACAACGGCAAAGGAAAGACATATCAAATTAAAATTAAAACTAATTAAACTAAAATAAGTTAAAATAAAACTAAGTTAAAACAAAACAAAAATAAAGAAATCTTGTAAAACAACAAAAAAAAGGTGCGTGACTTCTTTGGCCCTAGGACGACGTCAACCACGGTACCTCCAGGAGGAAACCACAAGGTAACCACATCAACACTTGTGACCCAAGAAGGCTATCGAAGGGTCTACCAAAGAAACAGTTTTGAATCAAACAAAGTTAAAAAAAAACTTTTTTTGATGCCTCAACGTCTGACCATCACATCTATATAATTAAGGCATGCTGATATCAATAGTAAAGTCCGTTTTCGAGTCAATGGAATAGTTTTCTTCCAAATTTGCTTACTTACATATGTATAAACCATATTTTAAAAAAAATTGTTATTAAAAAAAATTAAAAAAATACATATTAAATGCATTTTAGAAATCGCTGTCGGTGCGCAAGGTTTTTTTTACCAAATTGAACTGAAATAGATTTTTTTATCATTAATATAATATTTGCCATTAGAAACCCCTGGGGAGAATGTTGTCCAAAAAAAGTTATCACCCTACTCAACATATCTATAAGAAAATATTTTTTTTATTGTTTAATTTTTCTGGACACTAAATTGTTAGTTATGCCTTCTGAAAATTATATCCTTTTATAGCCTTAAGAATTTCCAATATATATTTCTCAAAAAAATATTTTTTGAAACCTTGTGTACCACATACTTCAATTTTGTTTCTATAACTTTATTAATTAAGCCTTAACAAAAAGTCATATTATGGGTCTAATCTTAACACAAAATAAGAAAAATACTAGACAGTACTTTTTGAATTTGAACAAGACGATATACACGTGAAATTAGAGATCGTATAAAGAAAAATTGTGTACTCAGTTCTCCATTTTCTAATTCTTTCTTTTTTTAAAGGATATAAAAATTAATTTAAATATTTCTAAAAGTCACTTTATGGCAATATGGGTATCAAATGAAATACGATAATCTCTGGAAATGAAAACAGTTTTTTGCTTTGATTTTTCAGGATGAAAATTTTAAAATAAAATTCTTTGAAAATTTTATTATTTCACATCTCTGAAATTTTTTCATAAAGGATGGAACTATTAAATTCACAATTTGTTTTAATTTATCAGAACTAAAAATTCGTCGTATGAATATTTGGTACTTTCATTTTTATAAACATTTTTCTTAAAAAGATAAATAAAAAACCTGAAATATACTATACCACATTAGGGCGGCCTTTCGTTGTATGGGCGAACAATAACAACGAGATTTTGACTGTACCCCCCTCTTAAAATATTTGTTTGGGTACAAAAATTCACCATGCAAAAAAATTAGAGTTCTAACATAACGGGAAGATGTCCCGCATCGCCCTTGAAAATCGGGCCCCTTGGAAAAATGGGCATAATAATAATATTTTAAGAGGGGGGCAGCCCCAAAAATCGCAAGTTGAAAAATAAGGACCACCCTAATACCACATAGCACCCCTAGTGAATAGTAACTTTGAATTGAATTATTTCTTAAAAATAATTCAAAGAATACAAATTGATATAGGATCGCTTCCTGTATATAAATAATATCAAAATACTAAAACTTAAATTTCAACTGTTTAAAAACCAAACGAATATAAACATATAGTTTGCGGACATAAAAAGCAAGAAATTGCTTAAAAGTTATAATTTTTATTTGTTACATGAATTGTTCTTTTCTGTTTTTTATTATAGTAAAAATTACATATTTTCTCATTGTTCAGATCCATTTCTTACTAGTATTGAAGAATATGATAAGATTAAAATTTTTTATTTTATTTATTTTTTATTTTTATTTATTTATTTGATATCCTATACACAAGACTATAGGTCTTATATTGCAGTATAGGACTGAGCAAGTGTTAAATACAATAATTCGTTAAATATATATAAATATTACTACATTAATGCACATACGATACAATATTAACCAAAGAAAAAATAATAAAAAGAAAAAATTTCAAATTTTAATAATTATAAGAAAACAAGTAAAAATTAAACAATAGAACAATAGAAATATCAAAAAAAAAAGAAGAAAAAAAAAAAAAAAAGAAAATAATATAAAAAATAACTGTTTACAAAATTGAATAAATTTGAAAAAATCAAAAATAAAAATTGAAATTATAAAAAAAAAATAAAAATAAAAGAAAAAATTTAAATTTACATAAAAACAAAGAAATACTCGAAATGGTTTAAATATAATTAAATGTTTTTTTTTTAAATATTTATATCATTGAAAATCAAACTAAATACATTATCAAATACATTATCTATCAAGAAAAATACCTAATAATGTTTTTTTTAAATATAAGTGCGCTACTTATAGTTTGAGAGCTATGTGGAATTATGTTCCAGAGACCGATTGCGTAAATAAAGAACTGCCATTTAGAAATCTGCGTGTGATGCTTAAATGTAAGTAGCCTTTTACCCCTATTTAGTGTTGAAAATTTTAATCTTGAGTAGAGATGTTCTGGTTGACGTGTATATATAATTTTATGCATAAAAAGTAAAAGTCTCGTTTTAACATAATTATCAAAATTAATGCCATAAAGAAGACTTGTAAATGACGAAATGTGGTCATATCTTTTAGACCATATACGTAACGGACGATATTATTATATGCAACGTTCAGTTTTCTTTTGCTCTCATTATCGCAACTGGCAAATAATTCGCAACCATATAATAAGATTGGCATCAGATAGGTTTTGGCAAGAAGTTTTCTAATCTTAATTCGTGTACAGTACTGAGTTTGCCAAAGATTTCTCAACATTGAAAATGTTCGACCACAAGCATAATTAATATGGCTAGACCAAGTAAGCGTATTGTTAAAATAAATACCAAGATTTTTGGCAGAGTCTACAATAGCAATTCTTTGATTGTTTAAAGTAATGTTTGGCATATAATCGAGCTTTAATAATCTTTTCTTAATAATTAGGCATTTAGATTTATTAGGGTTTATTCCAAGGCCATTAGCAGAAGCCCACTCATAAATTCGACTTAGCTCGTGGTTTAAAGTTCTTACACATTGCTCAATCGCTGTGACCCTGCAACTTATATAAAGTTGGACATCGTCAGCATACATTCTCACCTTGCAGTTTTCAAGTTTCCCTGGGAGATCATTTGAGTATAGCGAGAAAAGAAGAGGGCCAACAATCGACCCCTGTGGAACACCCCTAGTTACAGGCAAATAGTTTGATTTATTTGTAGTTGTTTCAACATATTGATATCTCTCCGTTAAGTATGAAGATAATAGAAGTGTGGCAGTAGATGAGAAGTTAAACATGTGTCTCAATTTAAAACACAAAATGTTATGGTCGACAGTATCAAACGCTTTCGAGTGATCCAAAAGAACCAAAAAAAGTAACATTTCCACGATCAACTTGTTGTCGAATTTCTTCAGAAACATCCACCAGAGCAGTTATGCAACTGTGTTTCTTACGAAAACCAGATTGACGATCAGTAAGCATATTATTAGTATCTAAATAATGAGTAACTTGATTATGAATCAACCTCTCAAAAACTTTAGATAGAAATGGTAAAATTGCTATCGGCCTGTAATCAGAATTTGATTTAGGAATGGGAATTACTTTTGCCAGTTTCCAAATTTTAGGATAAACACTCGTGGTAAGTATCTTGTTGAAAATAAAAGTAATCAAGGGAAGAAGTTGTGGTAAGAGGATCTTGAGAAATCTAGGATCTATGCCATCAACACCAACGGAATTAGATTTAATTGACAAGAGACTAGATAACACATCACATTGATAAACATTAGAAAAATAAAAGGTCTCATTTGAAGCATCAATATCTTGGTAGTAATTACGATCAGGTGGTATTATCGGAATGTTTAAAAAAATTTCATTTAGTGTATCCGCATCAACTGCACAGGTATCATGACTACTAACCTTGCCTATACCGATTTCACGAATCGTTTGCCAAGTTTTTCTTGATCCAATGGCATTAGAAAACTTAGATGCATAAAACTCAGATTTTGCTTTTCTTATTAATTTATTAGTTTCCCTTCGTGATATACGATACTCCTCCTGTAATTCAGTGGTCTTAAAACGTTTCCATCGTAAGTATAAAAAATCTCTGTGATTAATTGCCCGTTTAATATCAAGAGAGAACCAGGGTTTCCTCTGCCGACTTATGACCTTTGTTTTCAGGGGAACAGTAAGATTATATAAATAATTTAAATTACGTTGCAAAAAAGAGAGTTGATCATCAACATTAACCATATCATATAATATATTCCAATCAATCCTACAAAATTCATCTTCTAAGAATTCGTAGTCGATGTTTTTGTAGTCTCGATAAGTTATTTTTTGTTCAGGTACTAATAGTTTAAAATTATACGCAATAAAAATGAGGTCATGTCGTGAAAAGCAAGATGCGGAGAGTTGATCATAAAGTAATACCTTAGAACTATCACTAACATAGAAAAGATCGAGAAGAGTATTATTGTTAGTCGTAAAATGTGTGGCATTGTCTGTGTTCGGAGAGCTTAGGCCAAGCGTACACATAGTATCAGTAAGATAAGAATCAACTAATACGTTTGAGTTAAAATCACCTGCGATTATGACATCGTCATATAAAACTGTAAAAGTTTCCAGAGTCTTAATAAATTTTTTCATACATATTCGATAACTTGGCCTATACACGCTACCTACAAGTAATTTTCTTCCTTCGCTGTTTACTTCCAAAAATAGATATTCTACCAAATTTTTCGAACTAGTCGAATTATTGGAATTGGCATCTTCAGAAACCTCATAGTGATCAATATCTGTAGATTTGCGAAGTTCCTTAAATGCAATACCATTTTTCACATAGATTGCTACACCCCCATATCCATCTCTATCAACCCTTCTGACACTGTACCCATTCAGAGCGATTGATAAATCAGTAAAGTCCGGCTTAAACCAAGTTTCGGAAACGCAAATACAATCAATTCCCGAGTCTTCAAAAATAAATCTAAATTCATCGATTTTAGGTCTCAAGCTTTGGGCATTGATGTGACAGATTTTGATGCCCTCTCTCTGAGCGGCCAAAATTCTTAACATATTTGCAATACCGTCTCTAGAACGAGCTCTATTGTCATTTAAATTGTTCATTTAAATTGTTTATTAAATATAAAAAAGTAACGCACGCACTAAGTATAATTTCCATATAATATTCATTTAAAAACATTATTAGATTAATAATGAAATAAAAGTTGTAGTAAATATTTAAAATAAATAAAAATATTAATATATAAATAAAAAGGTAAAAATATAAATTGACACTAAAAATGTTAAAGAAAGATAAAGTTTTCAATATGTAATTATTCATCAATGGCATCAGCATGATATACACCAGCATCAGAAGTGGATACATCATGGTCCCGAAATAAATTTGTAAGATGCGAGTTATTAAGATGTTCTAACTCGTCAATTTGTATTGGCTGGTCATTTGCGTATATCTTAATATGTACCATGCCACGTAGCGGAAAAGCACTATGAATACGATTACTCTTTTTAAGACGAAGAGCAGCTCGTAGAATATTGTAGTTATTAGCTGTTAGGTTTTCGTTAACAAAGAATTTTGTATCGGAATTCATTCCAATATCTCTCAAACAGAAGAAAAACCCTTTATTAATTTTACGAAAATTGGCAAGTGTTTTTAGAAAATAATTTCTGTCATACGGGGACCACATTTTAACTATTATTACGGCATCTTTCGAATCGGCTTTATATTTATTGTTATGGTTTTGTAACCGATAAATAGTTTTAACCGCGGGAACAGAAGTGTTAATTCTGTTGCAAACTTTGTCGAAAATTTCATATAAGTTCTCATCTGGATTAAAAGGAATTTCATTTAATCGCAATTCACAAGACACACGTTTATTTTCTTGCTTTTGAACTTTTGTTTTTAAGATTTTTATTTCGTCCTGCATACTTTTTATGTTTACAGCGACTGTTTCTAATTGTTGAACTCTTTCTGTTACAGTATGCAGTTCGTTTTTATTATATTAAAACTCTTTTCAAAATTAAGTAAGATATCTTGTTTGCACTCATTAAATTTTTCATGTATCATATTTTGTAATAGATCAGTAAGTTTATCAAAGCGTTTGTCCATTATAGTTATAAGTTTTAGCGGTGTTTCGGTGCTGGTTAAGCGCGGAGTTTTACAGGCATTACCCATAAGAGAGTTTTGCATAACTTCTCTTAACCTTTTTTGCGTAGGAGTACTAGTTGAGTTTATCGTTGTTGTTGGGTTTATGCCGTGTGCATTATTTATTTCTTGAAATGTATCCATAGTTAGAGTTGTATTAATATTTTCTGTATTTATTTTTTGCTTCTTGTTTTATTTTTTCTTTTGGATTTGTTTTTATTCACTAATTTAAGTTTTAAGTTTGGCATTAGTTTTTATTTACTCTTGTACAGTTTCTCTTAAGAGATGTGTACTTTAATGTTTGTAAAAGTTTATTTTAAATTTTAGTTGTTTGTTTTGTGTAATTAACAGTTTTGGTTGTGAAGTTTTGTTTAGTAGGTTTTACGTTTTATGTTTACGTATGGCTAGTCCAGCCGAGATAGTTTCACGTTTACGTTTGGCTAGTTGAGCCTTTAGACCATATATAAAAGCTGAATGTTATGGAAATAGTTAGTGTTGTTATTGTTGTTTGTTTGTTTCGGTATTTTCTATTTTTTACTTAAAACTCAGCATTTAACATCTATTATTATATTTATATTTATACTGCACGAAGTTACGTTAAATTGTATAGTTGGCGATATTTAAAGAGTTTAAAATACGCTTTTAAAACCAGAAACGGTGAATTTTAAGAAGCAAATCACAGCACTATTTATTTTACAACTTATCACTTCAGTGTTGTCAACTTAAACTGCTCTTTTTTTTAAACTTTCGTCCAGATAATTAAAAATAAAAATAGTTTTCATTTCCAGAGATCGTGTTCTGTAATTTGATACCCATATTGACGTATGGATGTAAATATTTAAATTAATTTTTAGAAATTGTTATATCTTTAAAACTTTTCAATCTTTAAAAAGCAGAAAAGATAAAAAAAAATTGAAAACACAGTTTATCTACATACGATATCTAGTTTAACATTTTTTTTTATATTATACTAATAATACGAGTTTTGGTTAAAGCTTAACTAATAAAGCTAGAGCAGAAAATTGTAGATGAGAAAAATATATTGGAAATTCACAAGGATATGAAAGGAATAAAATTTTCACAGAACATTATTTACAGTTTTTTATCCTAAAAATTAAACAAAATTTTTTGTCATTTCTAGAGATTTTCTTCTTTCATTTGATACCCATATTGTGATAAACTGATGGGTGGAAATATTTAAATAAATTTTTAGAAATTTCTTATGTTTAAAAATTTAAACTCCTTTAGAACGGAGAAAAGATCAGAACTTCAAAAACTGAGAACACAGTTCTACTAAATACGATATTGTTTCATGGGTGCATGGTCTTGTTCAAGTTCAATAAATACTGTCTCACTGTGTAATCACTCAAATAGAATACACATGACCCTCGTTGACCGTAGCATGCAGACTAAGTGAACGAAGGAGGTATAAATGAAAAATTTTTTACATAAGGATTGAATATATTATCATTTTAACCCGTATGTATTATTTAGTTTGTATAAAAATTATTAACCTTTTTTTTTATTATTTTAAACCAAATGAACGAAATCATTTTGAAATATGTGGCAGCCAAATGGGTGCAATAACACACAATCTTGAGATTAATATTCTAATGGACGTACAAATGAACAATTGTTCACACAAGTGATAAATATATTGAAAGCCATTTTGGCCAATATAGCCTATGCCAATTTAGTAGTTGGACAATTCTTAAACGCTTGTAATTTAAAAAATAATAATTTTTTTTAAGTATTTTTATTTAGAACACCCCAGCAAAAATTTTCGAACAGATTACCTCTGTACAAGAACAACGTCTTTTACCACCGGTTACATGGTACCGGTTTTAGAACAGGTTCCTGGGAGTCGAAATGTAAGGTGACACTGTCCCAGAACCAGTTCTTTAACTGGTTCTGGAAGCGGTTCTAAAGCAACTTGTTCTTGTTTGGAGGTAAAGAACCTATTGCAAATAGGACAAGCTCCATATAAAAAGAACCAGTTGCAGAACAGAAATTATAACCTGTTATAATATAGTAAGTAAGTTGTTCTGCAACCAGTTATTGGGATTTACGATTTTACTGGGACAGTATAGACCATACATTACAAATTCACTTTTTGTAGAGAGCCAACGGACCGCGATCTTCTATTTGGCGTATTTTATGTTAGATACCTACACTTTTTGGCATAAAAGACCCCAAAAGTCATCAATTGGACGTGATTTTGGGACGTTTAGAGGATTTGCGTATTTCGGTACAAAAGATATGTTTATTACATTAAGCCATTCTAGCGTCTTTTTGGCATAATGACAGCTTGCTAAATCTGGCCATAATAATGCGTCTTTAGAGTGTCAATCTCTGATTAATTTTTCCAGTTTTACTAAATATTTATTAATGTTTACCGCGCTTAAAGCTATAGCTTTTGAATACTGGATGTAAAGTTGTGATAAAACTTTTGCCGTGATTTTTTTCAATTTTGGCGATGTTTTGAATTTTGCCTATTTTTTTTGCAACTGTGGCGATTTTTTTAATTTTTAGCAATTTTTTTTTAAATTTTGAAAGATTTTTTTTTTCAATTTTGGCTATTTTTTTTTAAATTTTCAGCTATTTTTTTCTTATTACAACTTTTTTTTAATTTAAATAATTTGTATGTCCGCACGCACTGTGCACACTTTTTGCACTTGCTCAAGTGGATGTGCTAGTTAGTCTTTTCAGTTTGCACTTGCAAAATGTGCATGTGCAAATCTGCCTTTTGATTTTGCCCTTGCACAAAGCATTTGCACATGCACATTTTGATGTGAAAGTGAGAAAAAAATTTGTTCATGCAAATGCAAAATTAAAATCGCGCATGCACTGTGCAAATGCAAAATTAAAAAACAGATTCGCACATGCGAATGTGCAAACCGAAATGCACATGTGCAAATGCGAGAGCAAAAAGTGTCCTCATGTGCGTGCATTTACGAATCCTGGTTAAAGTGCCTTTCCAGCAGTGGTCGCTTTGTGTTTTTCTGACTGGGTAATTTTTAATCGTATGGTGAGGCTCGTTCAACTTTTTTGACGTCCCTACTGTACTTTACATTACATTTCTCTATAATAACAACAAAATACAACAATACGCCTTTTTCAATATCAGTAAAAATTTTATGGTTTGAATGATATAGTGTAGAATGTGTAGTATGAATGGTATAGTGTTATTCTTTTGTGTGTTAGAAGTATTGGATTTCACTTTTTTTTTTTTCAATATTGAGATTTTTTTTTTACATTTTCTACGACTGTCTGACTTTATGAAATGATGATAATATTTTTGGCATATATGGGTAAAAGTTTTAGGTTATTTTTGTTTTTGTTAGTTTAGATTTAAACATACATTTTAAAAGTTGGTCATCACCGACTTTAAAGTTAGTGTATGATTTCTGCTGCAAATAACATATAAAAAGATATTGCAAATAACACTGGAACATCCTTGAGTTGAATAATAATAAGCAATATTACATTTTTTTTTAATTTGTTTTCGAATCCTTTGACAATCTTTTGCCAAATTGTACCTATAATAAAAATTAAATATATCTGATATTCTTTCTAAGACCGGCCAACAACGACATTTTTTGCCCTTGGGTCTTCCGATTTCAATTAAATTTAGCATTCTTTTCATATTTATATTCCAAATTTCGATATATCCACTGATTTAAGCCCATTAAATTTTTTTGAAAATTGAGTAATATGCAAAAAGTGTGGGAATACTCGTATTTTCTTTATATACATCTAATCATTACAATTTAAATTACATTAGAATACTACACTCCCCTATTTTTTTTGCGGAATAAAACTTTTTCTCTGATAAAAAAAAAAAGCATTTTTTATTCAATTTGTTTTTTAAATGCGCATTTCTCAAAACTGGCCACTCTCATTTTAAAAGAAACAGATGCACATATGCAATATATAGTCTTCTTATTAAAAAACAACACTTTCGTTTTTTTTTTTTTTGGCCCACAAACTATTATTAATAAATTATTGCAAAAAAAAAAAAAAAACTTGAATAATATTTCAATAGAAAAAACAGCAGCTTGGGTTTTTATTTTTATTTTTCTTAATTAAAAAGATTAAATTATAATTTCAGAATGGTATCTCTTTAAATGTATATATCTTAAAGGCTATTAATTAAATTTTAGAGATTATTTCTTTGTATGACAGACAATTGCGGTTACTTATATATTTTTGGATTAAAAACTATGTCACTCCATGTTTGGTTCTATAAAAAATCTGATATTCGATAGCAAACATGGGCTTGACAGAGTTACTTGAAACTGACTTTAGATGCCTCTTAGTTAGCAAGGTTTCATGAATTGAGAGGAACTATGGACAGGGTTAGGTTGACTATATTTAAAAGCTATGGCGAGCAAAGTTTCAAGTTGCAAAGAATTCCCCAAAAGAATTAATGGCCGTTTAAATATAGAAAAAGTAAAAAAATTACTGGAAACTTACAAGAGTTTCTTTATACAATTTATTTTTTTGATCATAGTTTTTAACTTTCGCATCTAAACCAACACAAAATTGACTCACTAGACTTTTGAGATAGATTCATTGAAAAAGTAATTTTCATAACGCTTTTGGGTGAAAAGTTGTATGATGGTTTACAAGTGAAACCAAATTTTTCCGATGTTTTAACATTCGTATGTTTTTCCTTAGAGTTTTTGCTTTGTTTAATGAAATTGAGTTTTGAGAACAGCATATGAAAAACGGTGTAATTTTATATTGTTGAGTTATACCAAGTTAATGTCACAAACTAATTTATAACGAAATGGAGTAATTTTTCTTTTAAACTGTAAACTTTTTATGTGTGACATTCAAAATTATATTTTAAATTGGCTAACGTATTACCCGAACTAAAATATTTGGAAATAAAGGCATTTTAAATTTTGCGAAATTTAAGTATTTAGTTTCGCATTTTTTTTTTGACATTGCTTGAGCACATAGTTATCTAAAGAGAATCCTTAAAACGAAATATATTTATAAAGTGTAGGAAAATTAAAATTTTGCAAAAATGTGAGTTTTCTAAAATAATTGTGGTTTTCTTTTTAAATACTAATATATGGAAAAAAAAAATGTTGAGTGTATTTTTATATTTTTTAGTGGTGTAATATATATTTTGAAATGTAATAAACGCAATGAGATTTATTAACTGATATAGATTTTATTTACAATAACACAAATTCAGGTTAGTAAAAGTTAGGTCGATTCTGAGAGTGAGGGGTGAAAATAGAGGTTAAATTAGAAGACCCGTATCGCGGCGTTTGTTTATGTTAGTTCGAATTGTTTTTTTAATCGACCTTCGAACTTTGCAGTCAAATGCCGATTTTCAGCATATTGTTTATATGGTTTTTTGGCTATAACTCGTCGACTTATTGATATTTTTTCAATATGTAAAAGCCAAACTATTGCTAGAGACCTGTCCAACAATTAAAATTTATTTTTTTGGAAAATTTTTGTGGTGCTTATGAAGCAAAATGTTGTAAAAAAAAATTTTTTTTCATGCTTTTTGAAAATATTTTCTACAAAACTAATTTTTTTGCTTTCTGCTTGATCTATTATATGCTTCTCAGTTTCTTCAATAAATTTAATTTGAAAAGAAAATAATCATAATGCAAAACTTGCGTTTTCCAGCTTAATTTTAATTTACTTCTCATTTTTTATGTGTCAATTTTGTTCAGTGTTGGTTTTGAAGAAACATTGAAAAAGAGAAAGAGGTAGAAGTAATTAAAAAGGGAAGTTCAAAGAATTAGGAATTAGTAAAACAACTTTTTTGTTTTCAACCACGCGAACTAATTGCAAGCGAACTAATTGCAAAAATAAAGATTCAGTTAAGACTCGAAACTCAGCCGAAGCTGATGTCTTTTAATTTTCGCTCGGTCGTGATTAAATACGGTATTAATTTTTTTGGAACTTATTTAATTTTGTGAGTGATATAAGTTAAGTTCATCGGTTTCATAAAAATAACAAAAAGAAACATTATATAATATATATTGTACCAAAGTAACAGCAAAAAGAGTTAGAAAATTTCTTCAATGTGAATGATGCAAAAAATTTCGCTTATTGCAACGATATTGAAAAGTTAATGGAGACGATGGGGTTAACCTATAAAAAAGATGATTGGCGTTTATTCATCCATAGTTCACTAATCAGCTTAAAAGTTGTGCTTTTGACAAGACAAATAGAATGCCTTCTGTTCCGATTGCGTATAGCTCTGACACTAGTGAAAATTCCGATAATTTGAAACACATTCTGGAAATAGTCAAATATAACGAACACCAGTGGCGCATTTGCTGCGACCTCAAAATAGTGTCATTGATTACAGGCTTAACAGCATCTGGCCGTCCAAAATATCCGTGTTTTTTGTGCCATTGGGATTCACGATACGGAGAACGTATTAAAGGAAGAAACCAGTACAAACAGCATAACTGGATTAGTCGCATTGGACGGAAATGGCCCAAGACAATAGCCTACATGAAAGTCTTGTTCCTGAAATGAAAATTTTGTTGCCGTTGCTCCACATTAAACTTAGCATTGCTAAACATTTTTTGAAATGTATCGCAAAAAGACCAGCAGTATTCATCCGCTTAAAAGACATTTTCCCAAGACTAAGTAACGCCAAAATTCAGGAAGGGGTTGTTAATGGTCCCGACATACGGAAACTAATGAGTTGTCAAGATTTTGACCAAGTTCTGACAGACCAAGAATTAAATGCATGGCTCGCATTGAAAGCAGTCATTAAAGGACTTTTGGGTAAAGAACGCAAAGACAACTACAGGCAATCTGTTGCTAACATGTTGGGAGCTTTCGATGAAATTGGGGTTAATATGTCGTACAAAATTCATCTCTTGCATCAGCATCTTGATCAACTCGCTCAACAGTTGTTAACTGAATCTGATGAGCAAGGCGAACGTTATCACCAAACTGCGCTTCCATTTGAAATAAGGTAACTATAGAGTGTGCATATTTTGAATTCCTAGACTTTTCTAATATATTTTTCAGAGTGAACAATTTAAACATGTTAACGATTGAAAACTATTTTCGTTTCAGGTACAGAGGAAAGAAATCTCCAGCTGCAATACTCGCTGAAATTTTTTGGTGGTATAAAAACACCTTTGAAGAAGAGGAAGATGAGGAAAAAGAGGAAGAAGGGGAAGACGAAGATGAAATTCCAGAATATCTGTTGGACGAAATTATCGACCTTTCTGATGATGATGACGATGACCAAGATATTACAGAGAGCAGTGATGTTGATCCACAGCCTGGAAGCTGGAAAACGAAAATTTTGTATTATGATTTTTTTCTTTTCAAATGAAATTTATTGAAGAAACTGAGAAGCATATTATAGATCAAACAGAAAGCAAAAAAGACTTAGTTTTATGGAAAATATTTTCAAAAAGCATGAAAAAAATTTTTTTTCCAACATTTTGCTTCATAAGCACCACAAAAATTTCCTAAATCAATTTTTTAAATAAAATTAATTGTTGGACAGGTCTCTAGCAATAATTTGGATTTTACAGATTGAAAAAATATCAATTAGTCGACGAGTTATAGCCAAAAAAACATATAAACAATATGCTGAAAATCGGCATTTGACTGCAAAGTTCGAAGGTCGATTAAAAAACAATTCGAATTAACATAAACAAACGCCGCGATACGGGTCTTCTAATTTAGCCTCTATTTTCACCCCTCACTCTCAGAATCGACCTAACTTTTGCTAACCTGAATTTGTTCCACAGTGTAATGTAAGCAAAAACTTTAATTATAATTTTATTTAATTTGCTTGAAATTTAAAACCGTCATTATTCTTACGCTGTTAAAGATAAATGATTAACGCTAACGGACTTATTATGTTTTAACATTACATTATTCATTTCATACTGAAAAAAATTACAAAATATTTTACCTCAAGGATTTTTTTGAAGTTCCATATACATAGTTGTAAACTGCGCCTTTTTTCTGCAACGTTATTTAAAACTTATTTTTTAGCACCTGTTTCTGCCATTTGTATAGGTTTATTTTTATGAGTGTAGATCATTTTTTTTTATTTTATATTAATTTTAACAAGTTTTTAACCTTTATGTATTTTTAAGTATGTCAATCGGGCACAAGAATTACTGAGATCCCGAAGTTTCGGAAAAGTTAGAGCCTACAGAAAAGGCAAAGATTTACTGCCCGTAGTTAACTATTTATATTTATTTATTTGAATTTCCTATCGATATTCTTTTCAACTTTTCTTAATTCAATGAAAGGAAAAATTAAAAAAAAAAATTATATTGTTTTAAGAAATAAATGAAAACTAATACGAATTGGGTTTCCGTTTATAATGTATCGAAATGCCCTTGCATGTACATGTAGGGTACAAAACTCATAAAATAGGCACGAGCTTTGTTACAAATATTAGTATTATATAGGCAAATAGAATGATATCTAAGATGAGCAAATAGCATTAAGATCATATAGACCGAACTGTTTAAAACTTTTATTTTTTGTGGTCAAAAGTCATAAAAGTTTTTATATACTACCAATATATTATTACAACACTGATAGAAAGAAATAGTAAACATTTTTGCTAAAACTACTAAAAATTTGTTAAAAATTATGTTGCAGAAAAAACTGCTAAAAGTAGAAAATTTTTTTTTTGTAAAATGTTTTTCCTTTTCAACACAATTGCCAATCAGGTATTAATAATAGAAATCGCTTTCTCAGGTCATTTTGACACAAAAACCTCCCGCATTAAGTGCATTTTCTTAAAATGCATTTTTTACTTAATGTGTTCATTATTTTGCGAATTTTAATGTCTATATCGCGAAACAACGCTCGCACAATCCGCGAATCACTACAAATTTGAAAACGTTTGTGTCATTTAAGTTGGATATGCATCGTTATTGTCTAATTACGTTAAAACTTAGTTAAATTTTAGTTTTTAGTTTAATTAAATAAAAAAGGATTATGCGGAAAAACCTTTTTGCATATTTCAGCTGACTAAATTGCTATTTTCAATTAACTAAAATATACCAAAAATGTTGCCAACTGAACAGTTTTAATTTAGAAATGTTATTTTAGTTGTTTTTATTTTTTTTTAATTACCAAAGAAAAAAATCTAATAGGTTTAGGTTTTAAGTGGCTGTATCTGCTATTTCTAATATATGAGTAAATGCTAAAGTCTATATGACACCTGTTTTTTTGCAGCAACTTTATCACGGGTTGTCTACAACATGTTTTAAAAACCAAAACCGAATATCTAAAAATTAAAAGTTTTTGATAGAAAAACCCTAATAAAGTTGCTGCAAAAAACAGGTGTCATACATGCTTGACGGGCAAAGCAAACACTCATAAATGCGTCTTTTCAAGTCGAACCGAACATTTTTTACATCATGATTTTAGTTTGTCTTGAACTTTGGCAGATGTATCCTTTTTCAAAAATATTTGGCACATCTTATATAATAAAATTTAATTTTTTTTTAAAGAAGATATTGTGGTTTAAAATTAAAAAAAAAACCATTAAAAATTTTCCGATATACTAATATTTAAACTGGTGTGTAACTTCAATAGTTTTCGATACTTTGACGCAAAATATTTTAAAAATTTTTCTTATTTGACATGATGAACCTTATGAGTATATATTAGCCGATATTTAGGTATGCTAACTGCGTTCGCGTAAAACATTTATCTTTAACGGCGCAAAAATTATGGTGGTTTTTTATTTCAAGCAAATTTAATATATTTAAATTACAGTATTTACCTAGATTAAATAAAAGCAACATAAATTTATAGATCTCTTTGCATTTATCACATTTGAAAATAAATATCACACCACCAAAAAATATTAAAATACACGCATTTTTTTTGAGCCCCTGTTGATACGTTGATAGGTTTTGGGTTATGCATTTGCAAAAAATTATATTAAACTCGTTTAAACTTGCAAGATTAAAAAATGTACATACATACATAAGAATGAATTTCGCAGTTATAAGAATTTAGCTTGCTCCATAAAATTTAAAATCCTTAGAATTTGTTGATGAAATTTCGATTTTAGTATTAAGCTCAGTAAAATCTTTTATTTTATGTACGTTTTTGAGGACTTAATACAGCGCTGTAGTTGTTACAAAGGGAAATGTGTTGGGAGAAAACTGCTGCTATATCCGCTAGGAATGAAAAAAATTAAACTTTTTTTTCACTTAATAAATTAAGTCCGTAGTAAGCAATTAATATACGCGGAAATTTCATACGCCATTGCAATTGTGTAATTGCATGTGTTTGTTGTTTTTTGCACACTGACACGTTTGAAATTTCCCCTTATATTAACGTTGTAACGATTTAATCCAGATAACTAAATATGTTCCCAAGACATGTTTTTTATACAAAAATGCGAACAAAATGATTAAATTTCGTAAAATTTTTAAAAAAGTTAAAAAAATTTTGCATTTAAAATTTTTAAAATGCTTTTTTAACTGGGATTTGCTGCTTATAAAGCAACTCACATACAGAGAAAAATTTTGCCATTTGACAACTGAAATTATTTTATTACAACTAAAATTGGTTGGTACAACTTAATATTGGTTTTCGCAACAAAATTCGGTTAACACAACTGAATTTTAATTGAAACACCCAAAATATTTAGTAATCATATTTTAAAATGGTTGTATTAAGCGATTTATTGATTGTAGCCACCAAAATTCACTTTTCAATTCGGTTGCCACTTTATTTTCTGTGTGCAGTTCACGCAATACGCTAGTCAATTTCAGATGTACTTGTGAATGTCAGACGCAAAAAAAAAATACATTTTTAATAATTTCATAAATTCATCAAACAGCTATATGAAAATTGCTTTTTCCGTGAATGTATCTCCCAAGTCTAGTGAGTCTATTTTGGATTGTCTTGGAACTGAAAGTTAAAAACTATAAGCCAAAAACTCTTGTAAATTTTAAAATTTTTTTTTTATTTTTCGACTTTTAAAAGGTCCTTAATTCTTTTGGTGAAGACGTTTCAACGTGAAATTTTGCGCATCATAAAGTTTAAGTATAGTCAGCCATAAACTGTCCATACTTCCTCTCAATACATAAAACATTGTTAATAAGAGGTATCTAAATTCAGTTTCAACATGTGTCGAAGATTTTTGAAGCAGGCCTATATATTTTAAAAACTTTCGATTGCGACCTTTGATATTTTTTTCTTAAACCGCGAATATTTTCCATAGTAATAGATCTATTGAGATGAAAAAGGTTGTTTTATTTATTTAACTAAATATTATTTTATAAAATATATGCAACTATATTAAAAGTGTTATACTTTTTAAATTATTTTATGCCAAACTTGAAAAATCTCAATGGGATATTTAATGAATATCTTTTCACTTGTATTAGGAGTTCCTCAATGCAGCATCATTATTCCCATGCTATATCTGATTTATACAAAAGACCTTCCAAATACAGAAAATAAAAGATTGCTACATTTGCAAATGACACGGCGATGATAGCAGTAAGTAATGCTACCACTGAGACATCAAAATTATTTACAAATTGCTGTTAATAATATATCCTTTTGGGCATCAAAATAGAAAATAAAAATAAATAATTCGAAATCAGTTCATGTAAACTTCTCAACAAAAATTCATCAATATTAAATTGTAATAATGAATAATGTAGAAATTCCATACTCAAATTCAGTCAAATATCTAGGAATGACCCTGGATTCCAAACTAACATGGGGAAATCATATCCAAAAAACAAAAATTAAATGGAACTTAAGTATAAAAAACTGCAATGGCTTATTGGAAAGTATTCTCCAATGACAACTTCCAATAAACTTATAATCTAACAGCAAATACTCAAACCTGTATGGAGCTATGGCATTCAATTATGGGGCTGTGACAAAAATTCACACAGTAAAAAATTTCAAGTTTTTCAAAACAAATTCCTGCGTCATATAGTAAAAGCACCGTGGTACGTTAGAAATCAAGATATACATCGGGATTTAAGCATTCCCACTGTGGTAGACGTAATCAAAAGCAATGCTCGAAATCATTATCAAAGATTAACAAATCATCCAAACACTGAAACTCGAAAATTGGTTCCTAAGACTAAAAAAACCTAACGATTTGATGGAACAGAACAGCGTATAAATATATTTTTAGTGTAATGTCTTTTCGTTAATAAACTTTGTAAGTATTAAAATAAATTTGCTCGATAGTCATTATTGACTAAACTTGTATTAAGTTCTTTTTTTCAGATTTTAACTTTCTATCAAATTTTATACCATTTTCTCCCCCACCTAAAAAGGAAAATAAATTGTCAGCATCTAGAAACATTTTATAAATAAACATTTTAATTTTTAGAGTGGTAAAGTGAAATAAGAATGCGTCTGGCAAATTTCAATACAAAACAAAGACCGCGATACAAAAAAGTGTCCGGTATGACATGGAATGACTCACATATGGTTATGATTTCAAGTTTTTTTTTAAACATAAATTTTGTTAGTACTGTCATAGTTTCTCTTAGAAATCTTTTTTATATTAGCTGGATAATAAATTATTATCTTTAGTGTAAATGCATCCGTTTTGTCACAATGAATGTTTTATTCTTTGTTAAACTATTCTTGTTTTTTTTTTTGTTTCACTTTTTATTTGATGTAATTTTTGAGGTTATGTTTATTATCCTTCTTCCGTTTCTGGCTTATATACTATTGTTCACATTAGTTTTTGTTTTTTATGGTTTATTTTTATATTTAAGTTTATTTACACTTATTTTTTCTTGTTTTGGATTTTTATTGTGTTTAATCCCATATAACACTTTGGGGGATTAAACACAATAAAAATATTATATTCATACGAAATTGTTAGTTGTTGTGGTGTTAGTTTTTTTTTCGTGGTCTTTTGTTATTGAAGGGCTTATTGTAAAAACTTGATAACTAATTTGTGGATTTTCATTGTTTTCTAGTCACCCATTGATTAATATTTGGGAGAAGTCTTGCTTAAACAATTTTAACATGTCGCTCGAGTGTAGACGTCCTGCAAAAATTCATATTTTTGAATTTTTAAACATTGAAATGCGAAAACAAACAACAAATTAAACATGACTTATCATGTGTTTGCAATAAACCCTTCAATTGTTTTATTGTTATGTTATGGTTAGAATAAGAATAATTTTAAGAATATGTAGCAATTGGCATGATGTAAAATAGTTTTATGTCTTAGTAACAGAAAGTTACATATATTTGCTTTAACAAGAAATGTACAGGAATGTTTCTTGCTGATGTGATCACTTATCGGGTTTTTAATCTAATATATAAAAAAGTGAAATATTTCAAATCCAAATATATCGCGTATAGTCCAACTATATGAGTATGTTTTGCCTATAGTTCATTCTCTTGTGGCAATTGATATAAAAAAGTTGCATAATGATTTTTAAAACAACTCAAATGGTTCACTTTAGCTTAAATGTTTTCTAAAGTGAACCGTTGGAAAAAAAACATTATTAAAATATATAAAATAGTTAGAAAATTATTTAAAAACGGCAGAAGTTTGTATGTGAATTAAAACTTAATTTAATTTGACTTTTAGAATATTTTTGTGTATCGACTAAAGCTGATTTTGGGTATACCCCATGTAATAGCAACAGTAGTAATGCTAATGTTTAATAGAATTTAAAATGAAAATGAAATTTCTTAAAAATAGAAATTTTGAATGATATGTTCCAAAATTACAAATTTTTATGAGCATTTTCCGAATGCTCTAAAATGCATGCAAAATGTATGTTTTTAAGAACCTTTGAAAAGCACTCTATTTATAAAATATTTCCAAAATATGAAGAATGCTGTCACCAATTTGCTCACTTCTGATACAACTACATCATATTTATAAAGTATTACATTGGACGAAAATCAATGAAGTTTTTCTTCATATTTATAAAATTGTTCATAAATATGATGAAACTTTTTTGCTGAGTGTATGAGTCATTTTAGAACGGTCAGAAAGAGGCTTCATCTGAAAAGAAAAACGCCCTCTTATTGTTAACATTTCAGAAGTTCTCAAAAGCACTTTATGACTTTTTCGGACTAAAAATGTTTACTGAGTTATGAAAATAAATATTATTCATGTTCGAGGCCATAATCTATATTTCTTTATTAGGATATTGTCCTAACAAAAAATCTATAGAGTTTTTTATTTTCAAATTTATTCTTTGACCCTTTCAGGATTGTGTTGATGAAATAGATCTATCAACACATTCCTGAAAGGTTCAAAGAATAAATTTGGAAACAAAAAAAACTCTATAGATTATTTGTTAAGACAATATCCTAATAAAGAAACTTACAGTATGGCCTCGAACTTGAATAACATTCATTTTCATTGCATAATTAAAGGTTGAAAACAACATAATTTTTTTTTTAATAATAATTATATCAAACTTGTTTAGTTATTTATTATTATTTTTATGACAAGAATTATTTTAATTAAAATTGTGCATAAATTCTTAAATCATTTCTTGAATTCGGTTTGTAAATATTCTTTCAATTAAATTTATATTTACTTTTTAAATATTAAAAATAAAAATTATATTTCTTCGACATATAATCGTGTAATGAAAATGAAAAAAATTATTCAAATTCGAGGCCACACACACTCTATATTTGTATATATTTTTATTAGGATATTGTCCTAACAAATAATCCATAGAGTTCTTGTTTTAGATTTATTAATTGACCACTTTCAGTAATGTGTTGATTGATCTGTTTTGGGATTTTTCTATGTTCCCATCCTCAGAACAGGTTTTGAAATAAGTGGCAAACATTAAACATTCATTACACTTAGAATACTATGTTAGTAAAGACCACTATAAATGTAGTTAAAAACAAATGAAATTTCACTTAAAGAAAGGACGACTTACATTTCAGTAAATTCAACTAACATTGTCATTTGTTTTTAATGTTCAAAAAATTACTAACAATTGTAGTAAACATGAACCACATATGCAGTAAAAATAAACAAACATTTATTTTTTTAAGTAACAGTCATTTGATGTGGTTTTTTTTTAATGAACTACAAGGTTAGTAAAAAATTTAATATGTTCTACAAATGACTGACATTTACATTAAAAATAATGAAACTGTATTACAACCCAAACAACTACATATTTTTAAAGCAGAAGTTCCCTGAGTGTAGTTGTCCCACTAAATGAGAACTTGGTATATGAGCTCGAAGTTAAAGATTACAACTGTAGATCAATTATAATAAATCGAAAACTTGTTTGTTTTGTAAGATCTAAATTTGATAAATATATTAAACGCGATATTTGTTTTTATTCTCATTTTTAAATACACTTTTTGATTCGGTTGGCACTTTATTTCTCTGTGTGTACTCTGCACTCTAAAACATGCACGTAAAATAACTATTATTAAACATGTACGACATGTCTTTTTTAAAGTTTGATATAATTTTTAGTAAAAAAAAAATTATATTTTTTCGATCTTTCATTGTGGAATGAAAATAACAAAATATACACATTCAAGGCCACACTCGATGTTTCGTTATTAGTTTTTATGTTTGCTAAAATTTGCGGTTTTGTTTCGAAACGACAAAATAAGACCAGGAGACCGTGTGCATTCAAATCAAAACTTTTTAAAATTGAGGTGGATATCATTTTACCTAATGGCATTTGAATGCAACAAAAAAAAAATGTATCGCGTAAATTAGCGATTACTCCCATACTCTAAAATTATTTATCCAATTTTTATGAAATTAAGACCAGTGAGTTTTTTCTATCCCTCATACGTATCGCAATGTCCACCTTCGGTGTTCCCATAGCAATTAACCCCACCGAAGTAAAATAATGAATCAGGGCTATGAACCAAAAATCTTCAATAAGTTCGCCAACTCTCCATCAGGTGGCGAGCAACAACTGTTCTAAGACTTATCATCTCGCGCAATTACAGTGTTGCCATGTCTGAAGCCCTTCATCTTTCCCCACCTTTCATCTCTATCCTATCCCTTTCCAAAGAAAGCAACACACTAAATATAGGAAGTATTTCCTGAGTGCTGCCTCTCTTTAAAAAAAAAAAGAAAAAAAAAACGATTTGCAGCACTTTTAATATATTTGTATACAAAATGACAACTTATCGACGTTGAAAATATTAAAAGAGCTAACATTTAACATGTCCATACTTAGAATTTTCTGACCTGCCACTATATCAAATCATGATTTGCGGAATCGAACAAACGAGCTCCTTTATGTATAACCGTACAGTCGCTCAAAATTTGGTTGGCTAGGCCACATAATGTGAAAACCTGTTTACGCCATAACTTGACAATCTATCGAATACAACCCCCAAGTATTCAGGCGACCAAATACGTTGAGGCACCAAATTGAGAACGAGTTGCAAGAGCAGGATGTATGTTGTAGTGCGATGAAACTGAAAGCTATTGATAAAACATACAAAGGACTGGGGATTTCGCAACATGTATAGAAAAATAGAAGCCTATATTTGGACTATCTTATGGATTTTAGATATTAAAAGTTATTTTAAAATTTATAAAATTCGACAAAAAAAATATTCAACTCACAAAATTATTATATTATTATTATTATTATTTTGAAATGGATAAAACTTTAATTTAAGCTAGGGTTGCTTAGATTAAAAAAAAAACAATTATAAAGCACTTCAGTAAAAACTTAAACTCCATTTAATTTAAATCAAATATTTCCGAAACGAAGATAATGAAGCAATAAGATTAGCTACAGATTAATGAAAAAAAAAAATATGTGAATTTAACAGTCATAACAGGACTTGCCTTCCTATTTCGTAATTTAATAATTTAGTTTCTACAACAAAATAAATTTTTAAACAAAACCACACAATATTAGGTTCCATTTTACTTACCATCAATATAGCCAAAATCCAAGAGTGGTCGAAAATCCATTTTTTTTTTTCTTTTAAATGTTCAATTTTCTAAAATTCGGAGAGTTATGCTTGAAGTCCATTCATTGTTACTTTAAAATGCCATCACTGCGTATAAGTCATATTTTATTTCTATTAATATCACTCATACGCAGCGGTGACAACAAGTTAGTTTAATATAAAAATTTAGTCTATAAAAATTTAATATTTTTGCAACAGACTTCTACTAATTTTTATTATTTTTTTTTATTGTGACTTCCTAACTACACTCACAGTATTTTAACAGTTGCCGACCGAAGTTTATTGAAAAAGTTATTCAGTAATGTTGTTTTAATGGAATAATACAAAGAAGGATTCGGTAAACGAAGAAGAAACAGGGAACATTTCATAACACATATAAAAGCAAAAAAAAAATAAATAAATAATGTATATGTGACAAGTAATTAGTAATATAAGTAAAATAAAAACAAATCGAAAATGAATGCAAAGTTCACTTAGGTGCACTTTATATAAATTTTATTATTTTTTGAAAATTTGACTAAAAAAAAAAAAAATTAAACTCTTGCCATTTAAATTAAACGTTGGATGTTAGGATTTGTACATAAAATTTTGCAAATGACAAATATATTATTACCACGGCAACCAAAAATATGCTATATCATGTAACAAAAAAGTAACAAAAAATTTATAAAATATAAATACATTTCATAAAAATTGGCGAATTCTGGCATCGATTTCTAAGAGAATATGATTGCATAGTTTGCTGTTAATAGCATATTTAAATTTAATTACATATCTTAATCATGCACTGTGTTGCAAAACTATAATTAGTCATTAATTTAAATGAATTTCTTAAGCTAAAAAAAAAGTAAAAAAGTTTAACCGGCATAAATATAACAACAAAGGACAGTTTATGATATTTAACATTTATTTTTGATTTAACTATTTAAAAAGGAATAACAAAATCAACTAGTGTTTCATACCTATAAGTGTATAACTCAATATATCAAAATTTACGATAATTTAAGAAAATTCGATCATGCATACTGTCTTCCAGATTTATTCGAAGTTCTTTCCTTATAGATCTCCACACGTCAATTACTGCTATTTTTAGATGAAAACCTTTTCCACATTGACGACTTTCTGCGTAAGCTCTACAGGTTAATACTTCCAAATATTCTCAATGGGGTTCTGGGCCTGAAAACAAGCTTGCCATTTCTAATACTATTTTATTTTTTGGTGATAGCGATTCGATAGTCTGACGACTTACATGTGCTGAGGACTTTGTCTTGTTGGAAAATGAATTCTTCTTCGTTTCTATTTTCAATAAATGCCACAAATTTCTCTTCTAATACTGTAATTTACACAGAAGATTTCATTCTGATGCTTAGAAATGTCAATTCAACTACACCATTGAAACAAAAACGCCCCAAATCATTAGGGTTCCACGTCATTTTGCGAAAAATTGTGGCTCCTTTCGTAAGTCTCCCCAATATCGGTTAAAATCATCTGGACCATTGAACTTTTTCAGTCCTAGCAACAACAGCGATTATTGACTTACCTTTCTCCAATTGGTTTGTATATTCCTTTTAGCGAATTCAAGTCCAGAAGTTTTGTGGCGAGGTAATAATGTTGGGAAAGATATCAGCTTCTGCTTAACAATTCTTTGGAAATGCTTTAAGAGCCAACTTATGGTTGATTTCAACATATTTACTTTACACTCATAGATTATCTGATTGAGACTCTTCATTGTGTTATTATCACAGTTAATTATTTTACAAGGGTCAAGATTAGAAAGTTTTTTTGGGCTCCTTGTTATATGTTTACCATAAGCACTCGGATTATTTGCAGAATTGATGACAACCGCATGTGAACGATTTATTTTTCCAGCAATTTCCACTTTTTATATATGCTGAAATTTGTGTTTTTCAAAATAATTTAGATATAAACCTGTAATGACAAAAATTACCAATGTAATTTTTGCCAACATAAACAAATATTTTCTATCATATTTCTATCGTATTAGCTTTATTGAAGTTATTGTCCAGTTCCCATTTGTTTTATATAAACAACACATCAATTTTATTAGTTTAGTTTTCTTCCCTATAAATTACTGGTATCCTAAAAAAGGAAATAATGTAATAAGTTTATTTAATGTAGATTTAGCGTCATCTAGTATTCAATAGTATAGTTAAAGGTAATATCTGTACAAAAATACGACACTGTTGAAATGTCAGTGCAGTGTACGCCACGTCATCTGTATGTTTTGTTTATCTTGTTTAGTTTGTATGTACGAGTGTGTATACCCGTGTTGCTAGCAAATCATATAAAAGCCGGTGTTGTGACGAGAAGAAAGTTAGTTAGCCAGTAGACGCCCACGAGGTAAGAACTATTATTGGAGGAGTTTAAAAATTCCATAAATAAATAAATTCAGATTTTTGTTGTCATTTATCGGTTTGCTATTATTTATGGTGGAGTTACCGAATTCCAACAATAAATTTTAGTAAGGAGTTGATAAATGGACAAAAAAATCTGTTTTTATGTAACCTTCTGTCATCTTGGTGTGTAATCGTATTTTTTTCTCTTTCTTCGAGTTTTTACTCTAGAGAAACCCGAGGTAAAAACCTTAGATCTTTCTCCATAGTAGTTTTATTTATACCGCGAGTAAATTTATTCTCTTCGGGTCGACTTGTGAGAGAGCCGAAGTTGCAACTTGGGACTTTTGGTTCTCGTGTTCGTAATTTCTTCGAGTTTTGACTCTAGAGAAACCTGAGGTAAAAACCTTAGATCTTTCTCCATAGTAGTTTTATTATACCGCGAGTAAATTTATTCTCTTCGGGTCGACTTGTGAGAGAGCCGAAGTTGTAATTTGGGATTTTTGGTTCTCGTGTTCGTAATTTCTTCGAGTTGTTACTCTAGAGAAACCTGAGGTAAAAACCTTAGATCTTTCTCCGTACTATTTATTATTGTATCGTGATCAATTCTATCCTTTCGGGTCGGTCTCGAGAAAGCCGAGGTTTAAACTTTGGATTTTTCTCGATTCTTTCCCGTGCTCGTGACTTCTTCGAGTTGTTACTCTAGAGGAACCTGAGGTAAAAACCTTAGACCTTCCCCAATCGCGTTAATTGTAGTCCTCGCGTTTATTAAATAAAAAAAAAAAAAATCTTAGGTCGGGTTATCTGTTTATTTTATAAGTGAGGTAACGTGAATACTGACCGGACATCGGAACTCGGCTGCGATCTAGGGAGTTTAGAAACATTACCAACTACATATTCATTATCCAATTCTACTGGCTAAAGTGTACCGGAACTCGTGGTTCGTGTGTCGTTTGTCGTCGTGTGTCGTCACATAAAATTAAGTGTATAGAATAAGAAACAAATAAAATACTACAAAGATTAATCTTAAATAAAACATATAAATAAAAAGGAAAACATATACAAAACCAAATAATAAAAGAATTGTGTTCTTTTTTTTAAAAGAAAAAAAATAGTTTGTAACGAACCCTGTACGACGCTGAGCTACCCCAGCCTCTTGCGAAAAACGTGTCGTTACAATGGCGCCCGAGCAGGGACTTAAATAAACTGTTAAAAAAAAAAAAAGAGAAAAAAAAGGAGACAAAGAAAAAAAACTAAAAGTTACTAAGAAATCAGTGAAAGTGCGGGATTGTCTATGAAAATTTTTACGAACATATGCGATTAAAAATGTTAAAGTCGGCGTGGGCATATACTCTAAAAAAGGACGCTTTAGTGGCATATTTAACGGAGTTCGAATTAAATGCCACAGGAAATGTGGACGAACTGAGAAAACGGTTTGGGAAGTTTTTAGGAACAGAACATGACCCGGCCCGACTTCAACGGCTTGGTGAATTACAAACAAAGCATGAGGGCATTACGGCACCACCGTCACCGAATATAACTTTGCAGTTGCCGAAAGATGGAATCAGTAACCAATCTACATCACCCGTGAAAAGTGAAACTCACCAGCAGCTAGAAGATTCATCAATTGTCATACCGTCTAAAAATACATTGCCAGAAAATAAGGTAATCGTGATAGACCAGGTAAGAAAATGGGGTTTGAAATATGATGGTGGTCGCGATCCTTTGGGATTCATAGAACGGCTTGAAGAATTATCAGGGATGTATGGCATCAATCTTGATGAGCTACCGCGAATAATGCCAGAATTCTTTCGCGACAGAGCCCTTACCTGGTTTAGAAACAATAATAAACATTGGCTAGCGTGGAAATCGTTTAAATTCGATTTTTGTAACTTTTTTCTTCCTCCACGATACTTTGAAAGGTTAGAGGATGAAATTCGCAAACGCATTCAACGCCCCCGGGAAAATTTTAAAGATTACGTCCTTTCGTTACAAAGCCTTATGCGACATACCAGTCTTACTGAAGACCAAAAACTCGAAAGAATTTTCTGCAATGCTCAGTCAAATTACCAATGGTATATCCGAAGAAGGGATTTTTCATCATTGAGTGATCTAATTTCACTAGCCGATGAGTTAGAAAGTATTCCCAATGCTCCTCAACAAGGCCGGGGGGAATACCATCGTATGCTTTCGGGCCCAAATAGCAACTTTGTTTGCGTAAACTGTGGACGACGAGGGGTTCGTAGTGAAGATTGTTGCGTTAACCAATCGGGAAATTCCCACCGAGGCGAAACCTTTTTAAAATGCGAAGAACTCAGATTAACTGCAACCTTGCTTATTGGAAAAAAAATGGTTACTGCCACAATCGATACTGGAGCAACCCGTAGTTTTATTAAACCAGATTTTGTCACACAACTAAAGAACCCTACCTATGTTCAAGAAGACGTTGAGGTGGTTTTAGCTGATGGATCTCATAAAACTCTTACTACCAGCACAAAATTCACTGTAACCCTGGGAAATGTTACCGCCAGATGCACATTCCTTGTTCTGCCCGAATCAACCGAAAATATGATCCTGGGCTTAGATTTTCTACACACAGAGAAATAAAGTGCCAACCGAATTGAAAAGTGTATATTAATGATAACAACTTATAAATTTAGTTAGAACAACGATATTTACATTAGATTTCTGAATATCTTTGGTGTTGCAAATAAAATTCAGTTGAATTAACTGAACTTTGCAGTGAAAACTAAAATTAAGTTGTGCAAACCGTCTGAGATTCGTAATAACCAAATGTGAGTAGTGGTAACCGTATTTCTGTTGGCAAATAGCTAAATTTTTCTCTGTGTGTACGAAAGTTTAACACTACTATCAAGTGCGCCGGTCTAAGTTTGACTTGTGAACCTGAATATCCAAGGACAGAGAAATGCATGGTCATCGTACAGCCCTTCTCTAACAGTGCTGAAGAGACTGTATCTTCTGCAAATACAACACAATCCCAACCCCAAACGGTAAACAATAATTCATACAATGAACTAAATTCTCGGGATAACTCGTCCAAACCTTATACTAACAACAATGCTAACGTTACATCTTCAGGCGGAAATAGATTTGAAAATAATATGTCGTCTAGCTTTGCCGCTAATCGCTCTACGCCAAGATCTGGGGACAAAGCAACAATGCAATCACGTTCCAATTACAATCAAAGGCAAGAAAAACGTAGATCACAGCCTGTTAATAAAACAGGAAAAGGTGGCAAACGCAATAATACGAATCGAACACAACAACAAAGTCGAAATAATAATAAAACCCACCAACCTCCATTAACAAATTCAAAATCTCGTCAAGAGCCGCAAGTGCTGCAGCCTTCACAAAGGATAATAAGGGCACGGGAAATAAACCCCATCAAGCCAGAAACTCGTCAAGAGCAACAAACCACACAATCCCAACACTATTCCTCGAAATCGCAACCACAAACTAGAGTTGTACAAGCTGCCACCTCAGTACCGTTTCCACAACCAGCGGCTTATGTTGCCCAATTAGGTAATGGTTTTGCTTATGATCCGAGTAAAATAATGGGTTTTCAAAGTAAAGAGGCTAATGAATACGCCAAGAATTTATTAAAAAGTCAAGGTTTGACTATGCAACAAATACAGCGGCAGCAACAAGCTGCGTCACAATCACAGCAAATACAACAAGTGGCAACACCGCCGTCGCAGCAGCAGCATCCTCAGGCACAAATATTCAATGCCCAAGCACCACCACCAGCTGCTGTGGCTTACATGGCTCAAAATCCCAACGTATATGTGGCACCAGCGCCACCACAATTTGGTATGATGTCTGGTGGTAATTGGCCATGGAAAATTGGAGATCTATGTTTGGCCAAATATTGGAATGATGGAAATTATGATGATGCTAAAATCACTGCAAATTCGGATAAAACTTGTGTAGTTTTGTTTTCGGGCTATGGCAATTATGAAGAGGCGAATACAGCTGGGCCACCCATGCTCATTCTACGTCCTCATCCAAACCTATTTCACTAAAGAGGCGGTAATGTGGCTGGTTCAGGAGGTGGTGGAGTCAACCCACGTTATCGCGGCGAAAGACAAATTTATGTACCTTCACCGAAGAGGGGCAATAACTGACAGGTAGTAGGAACATCCCGAAAACCCGACACCACAATAGATGCAACCAATCAAAAATTAGCATGGCAAGAGGTACCAATCGAAGTAAAGAAGATAATCGCCGAACTGATCAACGAACGGAACTATAACAATATGGATTAATAAATAAATAAATAAATAAATAAATAAATAAAAACAACCAGATCAGTGGGAGCCAATCTGTACCGCATAATCATCGCCCGAAGTGGACGCACCCAAATCATTTGGCTGAACCCAATAAAATAGAGCCTACAGTTCCTCTACGTCCCGAAAGAAGGGAGGCAATGTAATGACAAAAATTACCAATGTAATTTTTGCCAACATAAACAAATATTTTCTATCATATTTCTATCGTATTAGCTTTATTGAAGTTATTGTCCAGTTCCCATTTGTTTTATATAAACAACACATCAATTTTATTAGTTTAGTTTTCTTCCCTATAAATTACTGGTATCCTAAAAAAGGAAATAATGTAATAAGTTTATTTAATGTAGATTTAGCGTCATCTAGTATTCAATAGTATAGTTAAAGGTAATATCTGTACAAAAATACGACACTGTTGAAATGTCAGTGCAGTGTACGCCACGTCATCTGTATGTTTTGTTTATCTTGTTTAGTTTGTATGTACGAGTGTGTATACCCGTGTTGCTAGCAAAATCATATAAAAGCCGGTGTTGTGACGAGAAGAAAGTTAGTTAGCCAGTAGACGCCCACGAGGTAAGAACTATTATTGGAGGAGTTTAAAAATTCCATAAATAAATAAATTCAGATTTTTGTGGTCATTTATCGGTTTGCTATTATTTATGGTGGAGTTACCGAATTCCAACAATAAATTTTAGTAAGGAGTTGATAAATGGACAAAAAAAATCTGTTTTTATGTAACCTTCTGTCATCTTGGTGTGTAATCGTATTTTTTTCTCTTTCTTCGAGTTTTTACTCTAGAGAAACCCGAGGTAAAACCTTAGATCTTTCTCCATAGTAGTTTTATTATACCGCGAGTAAATTTATTCTCTTCGGGTCGACTTGTGAGAGAGCCGAAGTTGCAACTTGGGACTTTTGGTTCTCGTGTTCGTAATTTCTTCGAGTTTTGACTCTAGAGAAACCTGAGGTAAAAACCTTAGATCTTTCTCCATAGTAGTTTTATTATACCGCGAGTAAATTTATTCTCTTCGGGTCGACTTGTGAGAGAGCCGAAGTTGTAATTTGGGATTTTTGGTTCTCGTGTTCGTAATTTCTTCGAGTTGTTACTCTAGAGAAACCTGAGGTAAAAACCTTAGATCTTTCTCCGTACTATTTATTATTGTATCGTGATCAATTCTATCCTTTCGGGTCGGTCTCGAGAAAGCCGAGGTTTAAACTTTGGATTTTTCTCGATTCTTTCCGTGCTCGTGACTTCTTCGAGTTGTTACTCTAGAGGAACCTGAGGTAAAAACCTTAGACCTTCCCCAATCGCGTTAATTGTAGTCCTCGCGTTTATTAAATAAAAAAAAAAAATCTTAGGTCGGGTTATCTGTTTATTTTATAAGTGAGGTAACGTGAATACTGACCGGACATCGGAACTCGGCTGCGATCTAGGGAGTTTAGGAACATTTCCAACTACATATTCATTATCCAATTCTACTGGCTAAAGTGTACCGGAACTCGTGGTTCGTGTGTCGTTTGTCGTCGTGTGTCGTCACATAAAATTAAGTGTATAGAATAAGAAACAAATAAAATACTACAAAGATTAATCTTAAATAAAACATATAAATAAAAAGGAAAAACATATACAAAACCAAATAATAAAAGAATTGTGTTCTTTTTTTTAAAAGAAAAAAAATAGTTTGTAACGAACCCTGTACGACGCTGAGCTACCCCAGCCTCTTGCGAAAAACGTGTCGTTACAAACCATACGGCATTTTTTTGCAAAATTGATTAAAATTTCATAATAAACCAAAATATGTCTATAATTTTTCTTTATTTGCTATTCTTTTTGTTAACCGTTATATGTAATTATAGTTATGAAACACCAACCAAATATTATTACACATTTTTTCTCTTAAATCAATTAGCTAATCTCTTTTATTTTACATAGTAAGAGATCAGTTATCACACTCTTAAAAATAATTAAAAGTTTTAAACAAAATTTTGGGCGCTACGAAATAACCCCCAATGAAATAACCCCCAACGGCCAAAAGTGAAATAACCCCCAAAAAAATTGTGTAAAATTGTTTGGGGTTTTTTAATTTTTTTGGGGATTATTTCATCTTACGGTTTGGAGATTATTTCATTATGAAGCAACCCCCAATGAAATAAAGCCCAAAATTTAAATTCTTTGGAGATTATTTCATATGCAATTATTTTGGGGGTTATTTCATATTTTTTGGGGATATTTCATTTTGCTAAAAGTGAAATTTTTTTAATATTTGTTAGTTTTTCTGCGTGGCGGCCTGCGGCCGCTCTTAGGGGTTTTCTCCTCCATGGGACGCGGCAGGTGGCTTCGCTGAATAAAGTTTCCCTGCGCGCGTCACACTAGGGAAGGTAATGAGACGCGCGCAGGAAAACTGTATTCAGCGAAGCCACCTTACGCGTCCTATGGAGGAGAAAACCCCTAAGATCGGCCGCAGGCCGCCACGCAGAAAAACTGAACAGTGTAACAAAAGAATCAAAAATATGAAAACAAAAAATAAAAAAAATTTGGGACATATTTCATTTCTTTGGAGCTTATTTCATTGGGGGTTATTTCATTTCTTCCTTTGGGAGTCATTTCATTACGAAACAACCCCCAAATTTTGGGTGTTATTTCATTTTCACCTTTGGGGAATATTCATTTCTTTTGGGTATTATTTCATTTTTTTTTTTTGTTGGGACTTATTTCATTTTTTTGGGATTTATTTCATTGGGGGTTATTTCATTTTGTCGTTTGGGTGTTATTTCATTGGGGTTATTTCGTAGCGCCAAAATTTTGTAATATTGGAAAAAATAGCAAAAATCATTTGTCATTATAGTTATACAACGCAGTTGTAGAAGCATATTTTTGATAAAAAGTCAAGTTTTTAAGCATATTTTTGTAATTTTTAGAACAAAAGAGTATTTTTGGAGCATTTTTTTTTTTTTTTTAATTTTTCGTTATCGAACAATTGATTTTACAATTCCCAGCCAACAATTTTCTGAGCACTCAGAACTTATGAGTCTAAAACACTCCAAAGTACGAGCAGCTTCATATCGTTCATATTTCGGAGTCCGAAATGGTACTTATTTCATTATTTTTTAATAAAATGTCAAAAACTCATTTATTTCTGATACATTTTAAATATTCGTAAAATAGTCTTAAACGACACCGAAGCACCAGTAAAATTATATTAAAAAGAAATTTTCAAAAAAAATCAGAAAATCGACCTTTTTATGAGTGTTTTCTGAAAGCTCAAAAATTTGAGTCATTAAAGAGTCATAAATGTATTACACATTTTTTGTTACGTTCGAAATAGGTTAACAAATATCAACAAAAGTTATTGCAGTTTTTTTAATTCTTTTTCTGAAATTAATGTCAAATTATTTATTCTAAAAATAAAATATATAAAAAATTTTTGTTATAATTATTATTTAAAAATTACTAAAAATTATGTTTTTTCGACCTATAATTCTGTTATGAAAATGAAAATTTATTCAAGTTCAAGGCCATATTTTATATTTCTTTATTCGGATATTGTCCTAACAAATAACCTATAGCTTTTTTTGTTTTCAATTTATTAATTAATCACTTTCAAGAATTTGTTGATGGTTCCATTTCGGGGATTTTCTAGGTCCCCATCATCAGAACAAGTTTAGAAAGCAGTGGCGACCTCATTCACAAACTCAAACCCTTATATAACCCATTTGTTAAAATAAATGAGTATTAAGTTGAGCCAAGATAAGCCAACTCTAGGCTATTAATACCAATAAAGTCTAAGAAGAATGTTCAATGATTCGAACTTCTCAGATGAAAATAGAGAACGGCATAAATTTAAATTTAAAGTATTTACTGCTAATTTTGCTTCTAATATTAATGCTATTATTTTTACTTTAGGGCTTGTAAAAGAAATAACATTTAATGGAGAATAACACCATGAGTTTTGATGCACAAAGATTTTTAGTTTAATTGGTCTAATAAAAAAATAAAAAAATAGATTTAAAGCACTACCACATGATCCAACAACAAATAAAACATCACTTTCATTAAAGTTAAATGAAGAATGCTTACGGAAAAATTTTTACAGCTTCTGTTCATCATAACTTTATGAAATGAAAAGTTACAAATAAGATTTTTAAATTAAATTAAACACACATATTTAAGGATTTAAATACTCGATACTTAGCGAATTTTCGCTATATCGTCAAAAAGAACCGAAATTAGTTTTACACACTATATATTTTGTCGTCTTTTGCAATATTTCGTTACTTTTGATATTATTTCATGAATTTCAATTATTTTTACTCAACATTTCAGATTTGTTATAGCTCCTAAAGGTTTTAGGTTTTCAACTGTGTTTGATTGAACCTATTTCATTGTTTGATGACAGTGGTAATTAAATTTGTTGGCATTACAATTGTTTATAATTGTTTCTTACAATTGTGTACAAAAGATATATTTGCAAATTTAGATACAAATCCTATATTTGCGTACTTATTTTTGTTTATATTCGATATTTTATCATGTACTAGCTGACCCGGCAAACGTTGTAATTTGTAATTTCATGGGAAGCCCAACGTCTCTTTGTCCTTCTATCGCCTTTATTTGCTGAAGTATATAAAATGAATAGCTAAAAACAACTGCCATAACAACTGCGACGTCACCTATCACCGGTGCATTGAAGCGCCGCTCATGCCCACCAGCCGGTGTCTTGTCAGCTCTTATCACAACCGTATAATCATCTGTCGGCATCTGGTCTAGGGCTGTTTTGAATTGACGTATGAGGCTGTTGTGTTCGTGTAGCATAGCTTGAAGATTAACATAGGTTTTTTGTAAATATCTTCGGAACTACATAACCGATTTAAGAGTTGGATATCTCGTTTTAAAAATCATGACAACGGCTTTTAAAAAAAAAAAATAAAATAAAAAAAAGCAAAAAAAAAAATAAATATAAGTATGTATATGTCATTGGTGGTACAATATGAAAATTGGATTTTGCCACGCCCCTCCGTCCACAGACCAAAAATAAAAAATCAGAGTTCTCAGTGTCACCCGCCTGAGTGTTCTGAAGATTCCCTGACAATTTCATTAAAATCGGCCCAGCCGTTTTGGAGTCCATACGTTACATACATACACACCTGTTTTATATATATAGAAGATATGTTATAAAAACCTGATGACGAAGATGTGATCAAACATGACTGAATACTGTAAACATGATAAAACTTGAATAATATAGCAAATACTTTTATAGTTTGAACATAAATTTAAAATTTTTTGTACATTTTCCGAAAACAAAATACTTTTTATAAACAATTATTTTTTCGCAAACCACAATTGGTTTTTTAATAAATGAAAATTAAAAAAAAATTAATTGGCATTGACAGCAAGTAATGCCAATTAAATTTCAATGCCAATGAAAAACTCCCAAGTATGGTCTGACATATGTAGGTGGATTATAAGCCGACTCTTCAAATTAAACACTACTAAAGTTTCATTGTTACGGTCAGTTTATTTTATTTTTTTTTTGATCAGTTTCTCAACATTTTTGTCTTTACGCAGTAAAAAACGCTGCTTACATGCAAGCAGGTTTTGCATAGGAGTAAACCAAAAAGTATCCCTTAGAAACCTGCTTACATATCCCATGACTTTTATATGGTGACTTACCACTTGGAGGCATTAAAAAGCTGTGATTTCAGCGCTTTAAGTAAAATCATATTTCATGTCCACATATTTTTTTTTTTTAGTAGTAGTTTTTTATAACTTTTTTTCATTTTCAATTTTCAATAAAAGTTTTTATTGATGCTATCATTGCCCTGATAGGTGCAAAGTCAATTAAAATATTAATTGAAACCCGTTTTCAGTTTTTTCTGTGTATCGTTGTATATTAGTCTACGATTTGTGCGCCCCGGTAGGCTAATTGGTAGCGTGCTGGTTTATCAGTGCGCGGGTCGTGGGTTCAATTCCCACCAGAGGCACTGGTCTGTTTTCGCTACAACGCGCCGAAGGCCATAGTAGCTAGTGCTCGGTTAGGGTAATAGTGTATAATTTTTTATTATATGATTATTAATTAATAAAAAAAATAGTCTACGATTCAAGAGAAAAAATATATACATATTACCTATGATCAGCCAAGTAAATGGCCATTACTAACAAACATTTTAAAGTAGTACTAAAGTGCTGTTGGTACTTTTTTGTAAGGGATCATAAAGCTTGATTCGATCCACCCACATCTAATATTTCCCAGTATTTTATAATTTTCAAAAGAGAATTTACAAAATTTGACAACTCGTATCACCAATAATTGCAAGTAGTAGATATGCGTGGAAAGCGTGTGAATCGCTCATAACTCAGATAATTGATATTTGCTTTTTACGTACTTATGTACATTGAATATATATCATGTTATATATCACTGGAAAGCTTATTTATAAATAAGTAATACATTTCATATAAAAAAATATTATGTAAATAAATATTTTTTTGTTAAATTTTTGCATGGAGCACAAGCGAACGAAATTGTAAGTAAAAACTACATAGTGTTAATGTATTTTCGAAAATATGAAGTTTGATATGCACTTTGTGTATGTTTTCAAATAAACTTTTTAAAAATGTACTTAAAAAGTTACGGAAAAATCGTCTTAAACGAAAAATGGCAGAAATATTGGATAACCAAAAAAAAAAGTGTTCGCTTAAACTTAATAAGGAGACAAATATGTGAATTTGACAACCATATCAGTGTGTTCTCCATATAAAGCACCCCAAAAAGTATAAAACTCTTAACACAAAAAATTTATAAAAACTAAAAGTACCTAATAAAAGATGACACGAGAAAGCCCACAAAAATCCGTTTCCAACGATACTGCATTTGCATATAGTTACTTTGACCCCATTAAAATGCCGATATGGCCGAAAAGCTGAGATAGTTCGATCTTAGAGTTTTTTCCTATATCATATATCCGCAATTCATTAAGACCTACCGGCCCGGGTCGATATAACGTAACTGTAACACTGTTACACCTTCAGAACTGGTCAACTTTCATAATAAGCTAATTCAACGCTTGCCGATTGATCTTTGTGTTTAATACCTGCTTGGTTTTGTTTATCTAAATTTTCATACAAATTTAAGTTTTGCGTGTTTTTAATCGATATAATAGCTTTTTATTGAATATTTCTCTGCCAATGTTAAACATTTTGAATTGTAAAACTTTTTCATTCTCGTCGCTAGTTTGCAGTCTAAAAGTCACTTTACAGCTATACTCTTAAGGCTTTCGAGTTTTGAATGAACTATCTTAAAAGCTTTTTACACAATATATAGTTTTTTTCGGTTTCACGGTTCTGTTTTCATACTAGCTACTAACTACTAATTTTTGGTAAAAATGAGTTCAAACCCAATTGGGTTCCGAAAATGCACTAAACTTCGCTTCGAATTTCAAATTCTTTTCAGCGCTTCAAATATTGAGATTTTTGTTCCTAATGTGGTGCATATATGTATATTATTTTAGCTTTTCATTTCACAAAGTTATGTTGGAAACAAAATGTAAAAATTTTTTCGTAAGCATTTTTTATGGATAACGAATGCACACAAAAAACTGTGTAAATAACATCTTTATAAAAACAGAATGTTTTTTAGTAAACCAAGAAGCATAAAATTTACATTGTAGAGGATATGAAATTCATTTAAATATACAGAGACCAACAAATACAGTGACGGATAATACAATAGAATCAATTGAGTTTTTTTTTTTTATAATTCTGTACATGTTTCCTTTATTTTTAAAGTAAAAGCTTAACTTCCACAAATATATGGTGTAAAATGTTCAAACTGTACAGATTTTAAATTAATTGTTTGCTACGGCCTTCCCTTAAATGACATATAATAAATTAGGCTATAAATTGTCATATCTTAACAATCTGTATATCATTGGAAAGCTGACATAAAGTTTAATTTCAGTGTTTTTACAACTTTAAAAAATGTAGTGGCTTTAGAATTTGAATACGAAATGCTTAATAGTTTAAAATTAAAAAAAGTTTGCCTGATTTGTTTCGTTGAAAACAATTACATAATTGTTCATGTGGATCAAAATAATGGAGTGTTCTATACGATTCTATAGAATAATACATTTAACATCCATAGATATTTCACTTTCAACTCACAAGAAATGTATCACGATCCGGGCAGCCAGATCGTAATTAGCTTCGGATATGCTGTATAGAGTAAACATTTTAGGCACCCGTGTTTTTTGTAGCTGCCCAATCTTATGTTTAGGCGTTATTAAGTGGGATCAAAAATTACCCCATTTTACTTTTTCTTCGGTTTATTTCGTTCTACTTAAAATAAATATAGACAAATTTGGTATGAAATTAAAAGGTTGTGAAAAAATTATGTTCAAAAGACTTCCAAGTATTTTTGTTATTAAAAAAAAATGTGTTTTGAGTAACATTATCTCTGGCGTTTTATTATGGAATTATAGTTTTGTTAAGCTTATTCATAGCAATGGCTATTAAATTTAATCGAGGGGGTATCTAAGCTTTTTCAGATATTCGAAATCATTCAGTTTCTACGCGACATTTCCCGAAGAGCCTTTTTCCCCTAAATTTCAAATAATTAAAAATTGTGGCAGCTCTGGGTCCACCATATAGGCAATATGGGTATCAAAATTTTTGTTTTCTTGAGTACTGTATCCCTTGGTACAAATAAATCTAAATTTCATAAACTAAAGACAAGTTTTCATACAAAAACTAATGAATTTTCAAACCTATTGTTTAACCCTTAAACGCGAGATTGGGCAGCTAGAAAAAATACGTGTCCCCTTTTGATTTTGCTCCTTTACAACATAGCCAAAGCTCATTAAAATCGGCTACTTCGCGTTGGGATACCTCCGTTGTCAGAGTCTGTGTTTTTTGTTTTGAACTTAAGCAAATATAAACATTTATTAAATGTGTTGATAGTGAAAAAAAGCGTTTATGTATATATCGTCCATTTCATGATAGATCGGCATAAATCTGACCGGGGGTCATTTAAATTAATTTATGTTTTGAACACGTATTCGCTGTGATGTCTTTTAGTCACAACCGTTTTCCGTTTCTGCGAATTTTTTTATACTAGCGTTTTTATTGCCGTTTTTCAGTTTTTAAAAATACAAAATATTTTAAAAGTTCTGAATATTGAACATTAATATTGCATAGAGCAGATGGAATAATGTAGAGAACTAAAAACCATATGAAAGCTTCAATTGTCTAATTTGCGACTAAAAACAACCATTTGCAATTTTTTTTTTTTTATTTAAAAAAAATTTTAAGATGTTGTTAAATCTTTGAAATTGTCCATGTACTTTAGGAAATATGTTTCTTCAAAATTCACTACTTTTAGCATTTTTTTTTTGATTTTTTTTACAAATTAAAAACGCACACAGAAAAAAATGTAGCTATTTGCCAACTGAAATTCGGTTACTACGACTCAAGTTCGGTAACTACGAGTTTCAGACGGTTGGTACAACTTAACATTAGTTTTCACAATAAAGTTTGATTAATTCAACTGAATTTAAGTTGCAACACCCAAAATATTCAGAATTCTAATGTAAATATCGTTGTACTAGCTGATATATAAGTTGTCACAATTAAGATACACTTTTCAATTCGGTTGGCGCTTTATTTCTCTGTGTGCGGAAATAAAAACTCGAGTTATATATATATATATTTTGGAACTGAAAACGGTAGTAAGTAATATGCATTCTAGAGCAGAGATCGAAATAAAACACAAGCAAGCGGTTTTCTATCGTTCAGTTTTTCTTTTTGCTGAAACTCAACACAATCATTTTGTTCTGCACAGTAAACATAAACGCAATATTTCTTTATTTTCATTTTGATTTGTAAACAGAACACAAACACTAGTTTTCGATAACAGACGAAACTATACGATTTTGTTCAGTTTGGCCAATATTTCAAACAGTTTGATTTTGTTGTGTTTATGGAATGGAACAAAACTATTCGTAAACCGTTCTTAGTGTTTATTTCATATTACAAGTGAAAAAGCTTTTTCATTGAATTTTATAAATACCCAGCCAGAAATTGCCAAAGGTCTGAAAAATCAAGCACTAGCATAGCACTATTAGCCAATGATACAACAAATATAGTGTTGGCAAAGCACTGATTTGCAACGCTCTGCCAACGTTAATTAAAAGTGATTTGCCAGTGCTTAATTAAAAAAGTTTACAACAGTAAAAATAATAAAAACACTGGCATAGGTCTGACTTAGAACGCTCTGCCAACGTTCGTAAAAAGTGCTTTGCGAGTACTTGATTTACAAAATTTACAACCGTAAAAATTAAAAAGCACTGGCACATTACTGATTTAGAACGCTTTCCCAAAATTGGCAAAGAGTGCATTGCCAGTACTTATTTACAAAATTTACAACCGTTAACTTAATAAAAACAGTGGCACATCCCTTGTTCACAACAAGAGTGGAAAAATTCAAAACCAAATTGCAATTTCTGATATGAAGTTAAGAACATTAAGGTTTCCTATTATAGTCAGCACAAAGTATAGTTTTTGTACTAAAATTTAACTTAAGAAATTTATTTTCAAATTTCTTTCTTTAGTAAAATTGTAGTAAAAGATCGTGCTAACTTATCACAAAAATAATTTGATAAAAAAAATATTCAGTTATTTTGTAATTAACTTAGCCGAAGCAAGCACAATGTTATTTCTGTTCAAATTACCAAAATCATTCAATAAGAAATAATAGAACTCTTTACTGAAGTGAATTACTAAGTAGGACTTTATTGGTCGTTTTTGGTTTGGTACTGGCAAAGCGCTTATTGCCAGGGCTTTGCCAACGCTTTAAAAAAGAATAGGCCAAGCCCTGACCGGTGTTATCATTTTGGGGTTGGCAAAGCACTTATTATATTATTAAAAAAGCACTTTATTAGTTGTGCTACCGACGCTTTGCCAACGTTTTAAAATTATGGTTTTGGTACTGGCAAAGTGCTCATTGCCAGTGCTTTGCCAACGTTTTAAAAAAGGAACGGCCAATCCCTGCCCGGTGTTATCATTTTGGGGTTGGCAAAGCACTTAAATCTTCAGATATCCAACGCTCTGCCAACGCTCATACCACCGTTGAAAGCACTGGGCCAATGCTTTGCCGTTCGTGTTTTTCTGGCTGGGTAATTGCATTAGTTTAATAAAAAGTTTCAACGGAGGAGTTCCAGAGAAATTTCATAAAACTAATGCAAAAAAACATTTATAACATGCAGAAAAATCATTTTTTTATTTTGCCAACCACAACGTAAAAAACGCGTGTTAATGTTTAAGGTCAATGAACACAAAAAAATAACCACTACGAAATAATAATGTTTGACGAAAGAAACATTTTCGTTTTGTTCCGTTTGTTATATTACAAACAACGACTGGAGCACTTGTGTTGTATTTATAAATACGAACGAAACAATAGAGATCGTTGTATTGGTTTTTTTGATAGGAACGTTATGTTAGTGGTACACAAATTTTCGAACTCTGTTCTAGAGTATACGCATACGCAAAATCAAATTTACTGCCAAAAAATTACAGTGCTTGAACGTTTTTTCATATGTTTTTAATTATGTTAGGCGATTGTACTAATTATTAGTGTTAACTTATAACAAATATGGTTATTGTTCTAGGGTTAAGAGGAGGAAATGTCATGGTTTTCCAAAATGTTTTTAGAGTATCTTAACACATAGTTTTTAGAGTTCTCTTTAAGTTTTTTATGAGCCATTTCTGGGCAGTTTCCGAGCACAAATTTTCGAACGGCACAAGTTAAGGTCTAAAATAATTTAAGTCGCAGTATATATTTTGTGCTGTGTGCCCCGGTAGGCTAGTGGGTAGCGTGCTGGCTTATCAGTGAGGGGGGTCCTGGGTTCGATTCCCACCATATGCACTGGTCTGTTTTCGCTACAACTAGCCGAAGGCCATAGTAGCTAGTGCTAGGTTAGGGTAATAGGATATAATTTGTAATTATATGATTATTAATTAAAAAAATAAAAAAAAATAAAAAAATATTTTGTGCTAGAGTCTTTATTATTAAATATCACTTACATTATAAAATAACATAAAATACAACACGAAATTGAACAGTAACAACACAACAACAATAATAAGTTTTATAAAAAACCTTTTTTTTTCTTGATTATTGGCATTCAGGAAGAAATAATATGGCACCTTAAATACCCAACTCTCTTCTTTGTTGACCATAATTGTCACACTTAAAATAGTTGTAAATAAACCGCTAATTTTATTTATTTACATTATATGTAAATAAAATGTTTGAAATTATTTGAATTGGAAATCTAAATAAAAAAATTAGAAAATAATAATAGCACTCAAATATAATTCTTATTTATGAGCCTTTCTAGAGGGCTTTGCAAAAGTTCCTATAAAATACAAATTTTTTACTCATAATTAAAACTTAAAAAGAAAAGTTCAAACAAATTTTAAAATGTTAGCGTTTGTTGTTTAAAATTTCCTTTTTAAAGAAATTTTATTGTGTTTTCGGACGCATTTTTGCATACTATATAAATGTTCAAAAAAGAGTCAGATATAAGTTCCTTTTGGGAGTATAATTTTAAGGTACGTTCACATTAATCAAATATTTGAACAAAATATTTGTTTACATATTTGCTTCCAATTGAGTCAAATAAAAAATTATTTTATTTTATGTTCAAACTATGATCAAATATTTGATGGTTTTTGTTTGTTCAAACAGCTCTCAAATAGTGTCGAATAAAATAAACGAAAAAATATTTGTCGAGCGTTCAGATTGAAACAAATATTTGTATTAAATATTTATTTAATCAAAGTGTAAAAAAACATAGATTTATTTACTCGAAAAACTAACTGTTTTTTAAAAAATTGATCACTCGGAATCTCTCTCGGACCTAGCCTATTTATGTTATAGGGGTATATTAATACTCCTGTGGAGCAAAAATTTTGTCCGTTTTGGTATATCTCGCTTAGTTTTGGAGATACTGGACATTTTAAAATATCGCCATTTTGTAAAATGGCTTGTATCTCGAAAACTAAGCATGATATCGCAAAACGGACAACAATTTTGGCGCTCCACCGACAACACAAATGTGTACAGTGTTCCGATTCCAATCATTCCCCGTTTCATTCCATATCGTTCCATTTTGGACCAATGTTCCATTCTGTTATCGGAGTGATTGAATTGTTATTTTCACGTACGACAACACAATTGTGTACAGTGCTCCGATTCCAATAGTTCCCCGTTTCATTCCACATTTTTCCATTTAACAATATTTTATTAAACAAAATTTCTCAAAATATTGTATCATCAAATTTCGCTTTTTAATATCTATTTACATTTCAGTTTTTTTATAAAGCCTTTTATTAATAAATTTATTAAAAAAATTTATAATTGACGATTTATTTGCCATTGTTTGTTCTTACATTTTTTTGTAAGATCAAATAAATATTTGCTCAAATCGGAAGAAAATATTTGATAGCTAGTGTTCACACTTTGGTTAAGTTTGTCAAATATTTATTTGAATGCAAATAATTTTGTTTGACCAAAATCAGCTGATTTGCTGTTTGACACACAATAATATTTTGTGTTCAGATTACGGCAAAGAAATATTTCATGTTTTTTGTCAAATATTTGACTGATCTGAACGTACCTTTACAGTTTTTTAAAAAATTGATCACTCGGGATCTCTCTCGGACCTAGCCTATTTATGTTATAAGGGTATATTAATACTCCTATGGAGCAAAAATTTTGTCCGTTTTGGTCTATCTCGCTTAGTTTTGGAGATACTGGACATTTTAAAAGATCGCCATTTTGTAAAATGACTTGTATCTCGAAAACTAAGCATGTTATCGCAAAACGGACAAATTTTTGCAAACCTTTTCAAAAAGAACAACTCCACCGACAACACAAATGTGTACAGTGTTCCGATTCCAATCATTCCCCGTTTCATTCCATATCGTTCCATTTTGGACCAATGTTCCATTCTGTTATCGGAGGGATTAAATTTTTATTTTCACGTACGACAACACAATTGTGTACAGTGCTCCGATTCCAATAGTTACCCGTTTCATTCCATATTTTTCCATTTAACAATGTTTTATTAAACAAAATTTCTCAAAATATTGTATCATCAAATTTCGCTTTTTAATATCTATTTACATTTCAGTTTTTTTATAAAGCCTTTTATTAATAAATTTATTAAAAAAATTTATAATTGACGATTTATTTGCCATTGTTTGTTCTTACATTTTTTTTGTAAGATCAAATAAATATTTGCTCAAATCAGAAGAAAATATTTGATAGCTAGTGTTCACACTTTGGTTAAGTTTGTCAAATATTTATTTGAATGCAAATAATTTTGTTTGACCAAAATCAGCTGATTTGCTGTTTGACACACAAAAATATTTTGTGTTCAGATTACGGCAAAGAAATATTTCATGTTTTTTGTCAAATATTTGACTAATCTGAACGTACCTTTAGATATGCTCATAAAAAAGAAAGAAATAAGAAAGGGGAAGGAATCAACTGCATCAGCGCAACATGTTAATAAAAGTGAACATGTTGTAGATTTTAAGAGTGTTAAGATACTGGACAAAGAACTAATGGGAAATAAGAGATATACTCTTGACAGCTTACGCATTCAACAAAGAATTTCAAACGCTCTTAACACCAAAGAAGACATAGACCAAACATAGCATCAATATTCTGTGGCAATAAGTGGATTTAAAAGGTTCTGTGATATTAGGATAAAGATTTTTGTTGTGATTTTTTGTAAAATTTTGATTATTTATATATTTATTTATTTAAATTTGTGTCGTGTTGCCAACTTTTTATAGAAATAAGAAATATTCAATCGATGTAATTTATAAAATCGTAAGTTAGTAAGTTTAAATAATATGTGATTCCAATATTAGAAAGAAAAAAAAAAAAATTTTTTTTATAAAATTAAAATTAATTATTTGCCATTTTGTTATCTCTTTGCCAGAATTTAATAAACATAAACTCCTGATGAAGTTCGAAAAAACAACCAACGAAACGTTGAATAAAAGATGATGTAAATTGTTTTTATTTATATCGATTTATTAAAAGACTGACCATCAACAGCCCGTATAGAAATCTAAAATTCATAAAGAAATATGTTTTACTTGGAACTCAAAATTATGAGCACTCCCTAAAAGTACATATTTTCAGGACTCATAATTTATGTGCCCTCAGAAAATTCTTGGCTGTTTAGAGTTTGGATTATTTGCAAACAAGAACAGATTGCTATAGAACTGGTTCTGGGACAGTGAAACCTTACACTTCGACTCTCAGGGTCCTATTCAAGAACCTGTTCCATATAACCAGTTCCAAACTACGATGTTATGGAATAGATTCAGAGGCAACAAGTTCAAAAAATGTTGCTGGGTATTGTATTGTCCTTCCCTGTAAATAAAGGTATGCTAATGTAATTGTATATTTTGTAATGTAGTTTTTTCTATGTACCTCATAATACTTTTTGGTTAGTTTTTAGACAACACCTCAGAGTCATTCACACAAAAACTGACTCTTCTTTATGCTGTTTTATCTGTGCTTGTGTAAATTTTACATAGTTTTTTTTTTTGAGTCATTAATATACATTTTTTGTAATACCAGTTGACAAAATTTGTTGTAATGCTGGCAGCTGACAAGGCTTGTGGATCAGTTGAACTTTATGTTGCCTCTTGTAGTTGGTTTTATTTGCAACAGTCGAAGTTGAACAATAAAAAAATATGTTTTAATTTTTACTCGTTTGCAAACAAAATTTTATTTGTGTTAATTTAATGAATGCTTTTTTTTTACTAACTATCCTTCTGCATGCACACTAGGGCGTTTCACCGAAATCGTTTTCAAAGCGTCTTTGAGTTATAGCCAAATCCATGATAAAAGTATGGAAATTTCCCTCACTTGTTTATATAAATTGAATTAACGACATGGCAAGCATACGGTACAACATACATACAAAAATGTAAACATGTAAAGGAAAAAATATATATTAAATAGGCTATAACTCCGAGACAAATCTAGATACCACCCAGAATTTTTCACACTCATCTAGAGGAGAGTACAATAAAAAGCATATATTTTCGGAATATCCAGAGATAGGCATTTGCACTTAAGACCTCAAAAAATTACCTTTGATCCATCCAAAATCAATATGCATAATATTTTAAAGAGCAATTTCTATCTTCAAATATATGATCAATACTAATTTTGGATCTTGTACAGTTAAAACGTTACAGTAAAATTTTTAATGATACTTTTAACGTTTTTTTTTTTTTGCAAATTTCATGCCTCATATTTCAGAAACCTAGTATTTATGATTCGTTGATTTCCTGTCGAGTATGACGTTTATGGTGAATTTGATTGAAATTTTTAATTAATGTTTAATGTTTTCAATTTAGAAAAAAAAATAACTAATGCGTTTTGAATAAATTATTCGTTGAATATTGTCCATCTTAAATATGTAAACATTTTTTAAAGACCCAGCAAAACCACACATTATCAAATCATGGGTAAAGTAATGAATCGCCATAGGGCTCCATGCATTACTTTACACGTTACTTCACTGATGAATTTTACAGGCGATAAGCCTAAAAGTAATGAGTGGACTCATTACCTTGTAGGGGTAAAGTAACTGTTTACTTATATAGTTACACGGTGGGAAAAAGTAATGTGTCTATAATTTAATATTTTATTGCTTAAAATGTAAATGTGCTACGTGTTTTCGTTTGTGATATCAAAAATATAAACCTTACCCTCACGCTTACAAAAAATCACAAAGTAATGTGTCTATAAATAGATTTTCAAATATATATATTAATAATTACTTTACTTTTATAATTCATGAATTATGTAATTGATAATCGGTAAGTCATTATTTTATGTTTTAAAGTAATGAAAAATGTAATAAGGTATCATTACGAGGAAATCCATGAGTGTTTAATTATCGGTAACTCATTACTTCTTGTTGGAAAATAATGATACAGGTAAGGAGTACACGTTACAAGGTAATGCAATACTTTATCGCACCAATTACCAAAGTTTTGTTGGATATAACTACAATGCTTATGATGAATCATATGATTTTATGCTCCCGGAATTCTGAAATTTAAAAACTGCAATTCCGGCATTTTTCGGGATTGCGGGACAAATTTATTTATATTTTTTAGTTTATATAAAACAATGAAAATGAAAATTATTCAAGTTCGAGGTCATACTCTATATTTCTTTATTAGTATAGTGTCCAAACAAATAATCTATAGAGTTTTAGTTTTCAAATTTATTAATTGACCACTTTCAGGAATGTGTTGATAAATCTATTTCAGGAATTTTCTAGGTTCCCATCATCAGAACACGTTTTGAAAGAACTGACAATCCCAACTAAAACATCAAACATTCATATAAACTAGTATTCTCACTAAATCAGAACTAATATATGAGCTAGAAGTTAAAGATTATCACCATTGATCAAAAATAAATTGAAAACTTGTTCGTTATGTGCAAGCTCTACCTTTGGTAGATACACTCTTGTTGTTTTTTTTTTTGTTTTTATTTGCAAACAAGACCGTACTTTGTCTTTTATACAAGTTTGATATAATTTTTATTAAAAATAAAAATTATGTTTTTTCGACCTTTTATTGTGCAATGAAAATGAAAATTATTCAAGTTCGAGGTTGAAAAATATTTCTTTAACAAATTTTATAACAGAAAACTCATTAAATTAGCAAAAAAGCGAACTAAAAAACTTAAATAAAGTTATCTTAAAAATGAGAGAAAAAAGTTCAAGATCATCGCATAGTTTTTAAACCACATAAATATACGAACTTTAATAAAAACAAGAAATTTAGATTTAGTAAATTAAAAATCATTAGATAAATATTACAAAAATTGTACTTAAGTCAATAATAACAATATTGGAAACAGTGAAAAATATATAAAACAATATTTAGTTAATGAAGCACACTAATGTGTTTGTTCCACATCAATGCATCCTTATCATCCTCATCAAGCATTAGCATCAGTAGCTTTTATCCTCTTTTTATCCTCTTCATTCTTATATGTGATTTAAAAATTCTGTGTAAAAGTGCTGCAAAATTTTAATATTTTATAAACTTGATACTGTATGTTGTAAAGATTTGCAATCATTTACATCAAATATTCATTACCGAAATAAGGACTTTGTTAAATTTTAGCTTAACATTTTATGTTAAACAATTTGTTAAGTGTTTTACGAGTTTTGCTAACTTCAACGAATAATCTTCAACTGAAGCAAGTGTAATATTTATATTTTGTATATTCTGGAGTATTTAAAAAACTTTGAGTCTTACTTCGTATTTATAACGAGAGTTAAATTTTCTATTATTTTAATTTTGCATATCTCTCTTGGCACAAAGCTCCGGTCTTAAAAATATTCTCTGAAATGTTGTGTCAGTTTTCCCCTAACACGTGCTTTTCTTTAGCTATTTTCAACCACTTTCTTCAGCTGGCTGAATTTGAAAGGGGTACAAATTTCGAATGATATTTTATATTCTCCTATAATAAGTTCACCAATCATTTTAGTAATGGTTGACGTTTTTCTCCACTGTGTGGGGAAGCTGAAAAGCTCAAGGGATATTTTTGACTATAAACAAAAAAAAAAAGAAACGATACTAAAAACTTTGTTTTACGATGTCAAAAGATAAATGAAAAGCTAAAAATTAATTAATTTGTTAAAGTGTTACTGTCAACAAAAATATTTTGAGGTAGTTGCAAACGAAGTCTAAAACCCAACTGACGTAGTCAAACAAGTCGAATATTAAAAGTATGAAATCTAACTAAAAATTTACGAAAATGTTTATTCAAATAAATTTAAAATATTCAAAAAAAAAAATTTTAAAATTTCTCTATAGAGAAATTTTAAAATTAATATGTTTAGTTGTTTTCAATATGTTTGATAAATATTGAGCATTAATCAGATTAGTAATGTTGTGGCTCGACTTCCTTGTTAACTCCTATATTCCTTTTATATACAAGTATGTGTGTTCCTTTGACTGTGTGTGTGGTAAATGTAAGAATTTAAAATAATATTTATCTTCAAATTTTTCTTTCACAAAATCCCTTTATTTATAAAAATGATATGAGTGAAAGAAATTGTATGTATGTTAAGTGTTATAAAGGATTTATGACTATAGACCAAAGTGTTGAAAAGTAAATATACTCGTAACAAGATAAATAAAAATACATAAAATAAAACAAAATTTTAAACACTTGTTTAACAAAATCTTAGAAAAAGGATACTCGGAGATGAGTCTTAAAAAAAAAAAAAATTTAGGAAAATGTTAAAACAAGAAAGAAAATATTTATAAAATAATATAATATATATATATCTATATATATATATATATATATATATATATATATATATATATATATATATATATATATATATATATATATATAATATATTAACCACAAAAGTCCTTAATTTTATAAAATTAAATATATAATCATGTTTAAATTCTAACGACTTGGTATTAATTTGTCTATACCATAACAATGATTATTTTTTTGGTTATTTAAATCATAAAATAAAATCATGATATAAATAACAAACATACACAAACAAATATGACAAATGATTACAAAGTTTAGATAAAATATTTCAGTACAAGCTTTTAGCAAATGATATGGGCTAAAACAGAAAAAAAATAATAAAGTTATATAAAATAAGTAAGACGCTAATGGTTTTAAAATGGATGGTCCAACCAAAGCGCACGATGTTAATTGTAAATAAAACAAAAACTTTTCAGAGAGTTACTTTAATATTTTCTATTATGATAAGAAGATCTATGTCAATTATTTGTGAATCAAAATATCGGCCAAATGCTCGTCACGGCTTCGGTGGCATACCTCTATCCGATGGTCCATATTTCCAATGACTCTGAGACATAATTGAGGTTCAATGTCGTTAATGAGACGAATTATCTCATCCTATAGCTCTTGAATTATTCTTGGCTTATGGACGCACACTTTTTCTTTTAAATATCCCCAAAGAAAGAAGTCCAATTTTGTCAAATCCCAATTAATATCGCCATGACGTGAGATAACACGGCCATTGAATTTCTGGCGCAAAATAGCCATTGCTTTTATTTGTTGGCTGTGTGGCAAGTGGCCGGCCCCATCTTGTTGAAAGCACATATCGTCCAGCTCAATATCCTCAATTTATGGCCGCAAGAAGTCCGTTATCATCTCGCGACGGTAACTGCTTGGCCGACCGTATTTTCGAAGAAGTACGGATCGTTAAAGCGGCCAGCCCATTAACCGCACCACACAGTCGCTCTTTCTGAAATTTGCACACAATTCTCCGCTTATAGAAACATTTGGTCGATTATGCTGACCAAAAAAGTGCACGAAACGCATTTTGATGTGAACGTCCATTTTCGTAAAAGGCTTCAACAATCTTAACGCTCAATTTTGTACCTCACCATGGTTGAATTTGTCAAACACTAAAACAAAGAAATGTAAAATTAAGTTGGGCAAAAAACTTGACGTTTAGGTGTGACTCATAATTAACATCGTGACTTGTGGTTGGACCACCCTTTAAATATATCTTCCCAACCCAAATCTGGAGAAAATGTACGTTGAATATTGTCTATCTTAACTATTCTAATATTTGAATGGTAAAACCATATGGCATATGATGAATCACTTCTACATTCAAAAAAATTGCTCGTACGGTATGTAGTTTTAATATACAAACACGTAATATATCTTGGGATTACCCGTCCCAAGATTCCCGGGAAACTTAGCATTTTTCTGTTCCCGCAATCCCGGAAATTTGGTTGAGGAACCCCGGGGCTTTTAAGAATAAAATTACAAACAAAAATGTTAAATATCCCAAGTAAAAAAATTATATAAATAAATTAGATATGCGCTAATCTCAAATTTGTATATGTATCTAAAATACATCAAATTGTTTATTTTTACAATTTTATGTACATATATTATATAAAATGTCCTCCTAATTTTGTCACCATAAAAATTTTTGTGTATTATACATAACTGTATCGAATTAGATATAATTTAATATTTTTGAATAAGAGTTAAAAAAGGCAGCTCCTAGTTCTTCTCAGCAATTGTATCAAATTATATATAACTTTATATCATTTTAAAAACGATTATATAAAATTTGAAACGCCTATTTTTTATTTTACCTTGTTTGTGTGATAACTAGTAAATTCGAATAACGAATCTTTCCCGAATAATGCGTACATCAATTTTAATATAAAAAAGAAAAACTAAATTTTTTTCAATTTTTCAGAAGAAAAATTCAGATTTTTAAGCGATTTTTTTTAACCAAATAATTCGAATAACGAATAACAGCACTCTTCGGCCGAATTGACAAAAACAAGCGATATATGATGAATAGTATTAAAGTATGAAGTTATTTAACATATTTCGTGTTAAATGTATGTCATGTACTATATATTTATTAATGTCTAAAATTTCTTAGAAAATAATGTTGGTATTTCAGCACTTACAATTGAATGTGGCTTTAAAATGGACAATATACTCGTATAATCACATCTGAGATTTTTAAAAAATATTCAAAGCGTGGTGTCTTACAAATTTCTATATAATTTTGTATGGAACAATATATTTCGTTAATTTCTTTCTTTCATTTTTGTCCCATCCTGCACCGCGGGATGAGGAGCACTTCAAAAAAAAAAACGCAATTTTATAAAATACGTAGTATCTAAAAAACTAAATGAGATGTCTAAAAACGAACAAACACTTGACAAAATTTGACACAAATAACATATACCGGTTATACAAATGTGTTAATTGTTCCGATTCTACTCTTTCGTCCTACCCAATCCTTGTCGTTCCATTTGACCAATGTTTTATTTTATTATCGGAGTGTTTCAATTTGTATTTTAATATTAGTATATGGGTAAACAAATAATTGAGACACCCTGTGGTTGTTTCAAAGAAAAAGTAGTCCCTTTCCCGGACCTAGCCTATTTGTAGTATCAGGGTATGTTAATACTGTGACGGAGCAAAAATTTTAGTTTTGGAGATACTTGTCATTTAAAAAAAACTAAATTTTATAAAAAGGCTGCTATCTCGAAAACTAATCGAGATATCGGAAAACGGACAAAATTTTTGCAGACCTAGATTTACGCACCATGTACCGATAATACAAATCTGCTCAGTGTCACGATTCCACTCGTTCCCCGTTGCATTCCATAACGTGTTCCATTCTAATTTCGGAGTCTTTAAATTTGTGTTTTCATGTAAGTGTATGATTAAACAACTAATCTGGACACCCGGCTGTCTTATAAAGCCAATTGGTATTATCAAATTGTAATAATACTTGTACGGAAAAAAACGTTATTTCATTAAATGACTAGTATTTCAAAAACTGAGCAAGATATCGCAAAACAGAAAAAATGTCCAAACTTGACCTACATAACACCTATCGATAATGTATATGTTTAAATTGTTCCGATTCCAATCGTTCCACATTCCATTTCATGCCGTTCCATTTTGGACCAATGTTTCATTCTATTATCGTAGTGCTTAAATTTGTATTTTCACGCACGTATATGGGTGAACAAATACTTAGACATTCTATGGCTGTTTCATAAAAAAAATAATCACTGAGGATCTTTCCCAGAACTAGCATATTTGTATTTTCTGAGTTAATTGATTCCTGTGTGGAGCAAAAATGTTCTCCGTTTTGACTCTGTTTTTCTTTATATGCAATCTTTTTATTTCGTCAGAAATAACTTCTCTTTCAGGCATTATGAAAACAAAATTTTTTTTTCAATTACCAACGTTGTGCCAACTGTTGCAAGTAAAATGGGAAACAACCGTCAATCAAACCAAGGAAAAACTTAATAAATACTATGAGGACTCTGCACCATCGGTCTCAATGGTAAAAAACTTTCATTGTGGTCGCACAAGTACAAATGACGCTGAACATTCTGGACGACCAATTGAGGTCAACACATTCGAAAATGTCGAAAAAATCCACCATATGGTGTTGGCCTTTCGAAGAGTAAATGTGCGTGAGATTGCTGATGCCATAGGCATTTCATATGACAGTGTGGTTTCGATTTTAAATGATAAGTTGGGTTTAAGAAAGCTGTCTGCAAGATGGGTGCCGCGTTTATTCTCAATTGACCATTGTTTGGAGTTGTTTAACCGCAATTCGAATGAGTTTCTGCGGCGTATTGTAACTGTGGATGAAACATGGATCCATTAGAACACTCCTGAGACCAAGCAGCAGTCTAAACATTTGATGGATGCACACTAGGATGCACCTTATTTTTCAACTTGCGAAATTGTACCGTAACTCCCCCAAAAAATGTTCTCCTTAGTGAAAAAATACAGTGTGCAAAAAATAGGTCCGATCGGATAACGGGAAGGCGTGGCACATCCGCCCTAAAATGTTTAAACTCCAACAAATTCTTATAAATTTTGCACAAATGTAATCCTATGGTAATCTTTTGCAACAAACTGAACTATTTTAAGGTAGATCTAGTGTTCTGAATCCGATTATGTTAATTAAATTATCATAACACATCAGCTTTTTTTATTATGCTATTTTTTTCATGCAGAAATGCAATTTTGATGACATTTAATAGAAATAAAACTACGTTTGAAAAAGTAACAACTTAAATCATTTTTTTTTTAAACAACACAAGCCATTATTTATGGACAATAAATTGTCAATAAGTTAAAAAAAGTCAATTTAAAATTAAAACCTTAAAAATCAAAGTCTGCGAGCTCAATACGTGAACAAATTTTTCGAAAAAGTTACAATTAAAACCAGTGTCTCCATGTTAGCATATTTTCTGCTAGATTTAGCAGATTGAGCTTGAAAATTACATATTTTTTTCTAAAAAATATGCTTAATGCTTTTTAGCATATTTCGTTTGTTAAAAGCAGATTTTTTTTGCATATTTTTTTCAAAAAAGATTGAGTTTTCATTGTATTTTTGAGTAATAATTTTACTACTTTTTTAAGTTATTAATAGCGTACTTGCAAAATAACTGCCAAAAACGATTATTAAACAAGAAAATATACCAAAAAATGCCGGATTTACGGTAAAAATTTATATATTTTTTACGCAGCAGATTTTAGCATATTTAATTGTGCAGTAATTTAGCAGATTTTTAGCATAATAAATATTGGAAAAATATTTGAAGTTTTTCGTTGGCGGTTTTTTAGCATATTTTATTTTTTTCTCACGATCTAGCATATATTTTCGGGTGATTTAGCATATTTCAAAAGAAAATTGCTGGCAACACTGATTAAAACAAAGACCTTTATGTCAAGATAAATCAAAGTCGCTAAAGCGGCTTGGGTTGCCAACTAAAAGTGTCTTGCCACTCGTTAGTTTACATTTAAAATGCATTGAAAAAGAGTAACGAGTAGTAAGACATTTCCCTTCACAGTCAAGATGGTTTCTCTTATAGGATTTAAACTCTTTGATTAAAACCATTTTTTTAAACAACACACACTCTTACGTTTTCTTTACTATATAAAACGGGAAATCCCCGTGAAATCTTTTTGATAACACAACATTCATTGTTAGTCATTACACAGCTATTTATGCAGATTGTCTAATTAATAGTCGGTGAATATTAAAGTGAAAAAGTGAACCAAATAACAGAATAAATTTATAATTTGTTACAATAAAGTGAATATTAAAGTAAAAGAGTTAAAGGAAAAAATGAATACAAGAGGACAAGAAAAGTTATTTCTGCTTGATCATGATGTAAGCCAAATTATCGGTGCCAAATTACCATCCAATGGACAAGTTTTGCGCGTATTGTTTTACAATATGCGCAAAGTAAAACTAAATCTGCGAGCAAGTGCTTCCCTTGTCGTAAAAGAAATAGATGTGTTGTGGAATAAAGCACGAATTCCAATTAGAGTGGTTGACAAATGCGTTTTAAAAGTTGAGAGTTTATACTTTGAATGGAAGAAGTTACAGAAAACATGCAAGCGTCGAACATTATTGCAGGAAAAACGTGAGAGAGATTTCTCAGAAAAATTTGATGATTTGTTTGATGTCGCTCATGCCAATGCCTTAGATATGATGAATATAGAAGAAGACACGTTATTTTTGATAAATCAAAGAAAAAAAGGAAGACCTGGTTCAATGATAGGAAGTGACTGTTTCTTAGCAAAAATAGAAAAAAGAAGAGCTCTCCGACAAGAAAAAAAACAACGTTTTCGTGAAAAACATGAACCCGATTTGGAAGGTATGTAATAAAATTATAGTGGCTTATGAGTTTCCCAGCTAAACTTTGGTAAACAAGCCAAAACTTATATCATTTCTAGTAATGGTATATCATTACCAATAGTGATGTGGTAAAGCCATGTCATTACCTGTAATGATGTATAATCACCTCCAACGAAATCGTGTTAAATTAATTAGTAAAGTAAATATTGTAAAGTAAGTAGTCCCAACTTTCAATTTCTACATCGTACGGAATTTTGGACTCCGAATCAAGTGATGAGGAAGTATTTGAAGATCTTGATCTAGATATAATAAAAAATCCCAAAGATGAACCAGGTCCAAGCAGTTTGTCAAAAAAGCGAGGTCGTCATAATTTTATTACGCCAAAACTTGTATCAGTACTAGATAAATGTAAAATAAGTGATCGTGACGCAGTGCGAATCCTTATTGCAACTGCTCAAGCTTTGAAACACGACGTAAGCGATTTTGTGATAAACGCAACTTCAATCCGCCGATATCGTACACAATTTCGATATGAAATAGGTAAACAAATTCAAGATGCATTTAAAAACACAGAAATTACAGCAATAACTGTTCATTGGGATGGTAACATTTTTCCAGCGTTGACGGGTAAAGAACACGTCGATCGTCTGCCTGTAGTTATATCTTTTAATGGAACTGAGCAGTTACTTGGCATTCCAGCAATTAGTGCAGGCACGGGAAAGGAACAGGCCATAGCCGTCTGCAATTTGCTGAAAGAATGGGACCTCGAAGAAAAGGTAGAAGCTCTTTGCTGCGATACCACAGCATCCAACTTAGGAAGAATTAAAGGCGCATGCGTACTTTTAGAGCAAACATTAGATAAAGATCTCATATATTTTCCGTGTCGTCATCACATACTTGAGATACTTTTACGGAGCGTTTTTGATGAAAAAATGCAAAAGTCTTCTGGCCCTAGTGTCACACTGTTTCATAGATTTAGAGATGGCTGGATTAAATTAGATAAAAATAATTTTAAATCTGGAGTTGAGGATCAGTACGTAAAAAATGTACTTGGCAATACAACAGAGATACTTGAGTTTGCATTTAATAATCTAAAAGAAAAGCAACCACGGGACGATTATAAGGAACTTCTTCAATTGGCTATAGTTTTTCTTGGAGGGGCAGTTCCAAAGTTTACTTTAAAAATGCCTGGAGCCTTTCACCATGCCCGGTGGATATCCAAAGCAGTGTATAGTCTAAAAATATTTTTATTTCGGGAAGAGTTTATTTTGACTGACTCTGAGAAGGATGGTATTAGAGACATATGTATTTTTATAGTAAAAATATATTTAAAAGCTTGGATAAAAGCACCAGTTGCTGCAGAAGCTCCTAATCAAGAATTGACTTTATTAAAAAATTTAAATGATTATAGTTTAATTGATGAAAATATAAGTCGAGAACTACAACGGAAATTCTGCAATGATTTATGGTATTTATCACCAGAATCTGCAGCTCTCGCTTTTTTCGATGATCAAATTTCTCATACAACAAAAAAACTTATGGTAGCGGCTTTAAATCAACCTAATGAAAGTGACAGCAAAAAATTTACAATTCTTTCTCATCACATAAACCAGTGCATCGATAAAAATATTGAAGATTTTATCTCGCAAAAAGCTTTAAATTTTTTCAAAAGATTTTCTATTCCAACGGATTTTCTAAAGAAAGAACCAGAAGAATGGAAGAATGACACCTGTTACAATATTGGTTTGTGCATAGTAAGTAAACTGAAAGTGGTTAATGACACTGCAGAACGGGCAGTCAAACTGATGGAAGACTTTAATCAAGTCTTGTCACGAGACGAAGAAGAGAAGCAACTAATAATGCAAATTGTTGCAGATTATAGAAAAAAATATCCTGATTCAACCAAATCAACTTTATTAAATTACTATATAAATCTAAAATAAAATAAAGTACAAAAATGCAAATAATTATGAAAGTTTTATTTAAATAAGATTTATATAAAAAATATAATAAATATAAGGTGATCTTAAAAAAATGTTTTTTAGAAAATAGTTTTTTGTGAAACATTATTAGTTTCCCATAAAATTTTTAGGGGTGTCTGCATTGGGAAGTTTCACTGTTGTATAAATTTGTATGTTGAATTAGTAAATAAAGAAATATTGGCTTATTTCAAATATTTTCCTTAAGCAGAATGGTTATATTTTCAGATTTGCTTTCTTTTCCCAAGTTAAAAAAACATACATAATTTCCAAAAAAAAATAGAATAACTTAAAAAGTTGATGTGTTATGATAATTTTGATGACAGATTCAGAATTATCACCAAATAGTACGTTATGATCCACTTAAAAAATATAAGATTGTTGCAAAGGCATAAAAAAATAAGCATTAGTGTAAATTTTGTACAAATTTTACGTATTTTAGCAACTTTAGGGCGGATGTGCCACACCTTCCCGTTATCAGATCGCACTAAATTTTCGCATACTATATTTTTTCACTAAAGAGAACATTTCTAGGGGGAGTTACGATCCAAATCTCGCAAAAAATTTTGCCCCATATAAGCAAGGCGCACACTAATGCACACGTATGCAGTCTCAATTGCAAAATTTCATGAATTGGGCTACGAATTGGTACCTCATTCCGCCATGTTCTCCGGATTTAGAACCCAGTGACTATTTCCTATTTCCAAACCTAAAGAAATGGCTCGTTGGCTAGAGATTTAGCTCCAACGATGAAATTATTGATCAAACAAATGCCCATTTTATGGACCTCGATAAATCCTATTTTTTGCAAGGGATACAAAAATTGGAGAAACGTTGGACTAAGTGTATTGAGCTAAAATAATTTTTTTTTTTTTTTTTTTGCAAAAAAAAACTGTGTTTCATTCAAAAAGTCACGGATTTATTGAGCCGCCCTCGTAGATTATTTTCTTGCTGTTAAGTGTTTTTTTTTGAACTTTTATGATTGGAACTTTTATGATTGTTAATTAAATTTAAAATATTTAGATAATTAGGACAGAGGTAAACTGAGCTCAATTCTTTATCAAAATCGCTAAAGTATGAAACCACGAAAAATCATTTCATTAGTTTTCAGGACATTACAATCCTTTCAATTATTTGATTGTAAAACTAAACTCAGAAGTGCGTTTAAATCATCATATAGATAATTATAATTTAATATAACTTTTCAATAACAAAGTAAAAAATGCTTTATAGTTAATTTTTTTTAATTTATCAATTTAAGAAAAGGACATCTATAGCTACTCGTATAGGTTCGTTTTAAATAAGATTGTAAAGTCTGTAATAACTCTAAGTATTTATAATAAATGAATTTGTTAAAAGTTTTGGATAAGCAATATAGTGCAAATTTATTTAAAAGTTAGATTGTAGATTGATATGAACACTTCAATAAATTCCGTGTGAATTCTAATTTCAGGGAGAGATTCAATAGGAAATTTAGGGACACAAGGTCAATAATTAGATGCGGGAGGAAATATATTAAGTGTTCCTAGTGAAAACAATACATTTCCCGAACAACAAGTAAATAGGAAATTTAGGGACACAAGGTCACTAAATAGAAGCGGGTGGGAATATATTAAGTGTCCCGATTGAAAACAACACATTTTACAAATAACAAGTAAAACTCTTAATTTTTGCTTAATTCAATTAATAATAATTTTGTTTATAATTTTTATTCGAATTTCAAGTCATGGAATGAGCATTTATAATTCTCTTGAAACGGCCATAGTTTTTCAACATTCCAAGCTGGACGGAGCTAAAGTGAAAACAGTTTCTTATAGGGTATTTTCTTAAATGGCTGTTACAAGTCGTAATATAGAATCTTTATTTATTTTTAAGTGAAAAAAAACAGTCATTAGTGGAAGAATTTTAATTTTGACTACATTTGTAGTTAAAAAAAAAAGAAAAAAACAACTGTACTATGAATTTGTATTAATTTTTTGCAGTATTTTTTTTTTTTTAATAAAACCAATAAACCGTAGGAAATCTTTTACTATATTTTTGGTTCGTTTTTACTATATTTGTGGTTCATATTTTAAACATTTAAAAACAAATAACAATGTTGTTTGAATTTAATGAAATGTTAGTGGTCATGTGTTCAAGGGAAATTTAATTTATTTATAACCACATTTGCCTTTGCATTTTCCTACATAACATAAGCGTATGTTACTCAGTTTGGGCTATAGAGTATTACTTGGCGGCTCTCCCCTAAATAAACGCAATAAATAGCAAAATGATGACTATTCTAACAAGTCACCAACAAGAGTACTATAGAAACAAGGATATTCAATCGGTTAACCGCTACCCGATTAATCGATGAATTTTAATCAAACATTTGTTCGAGCAAATTAAAATGGCCCATTTTGGTCGATTGATCCAGTAAATCAAAATATGTTATATTTCTGTTTATATTTTATAAAAAAAAAATCAAATTTTTCGTATTTTCTTATAAAATATAAAGGTTTTATTAATCGAGCATCCGCGTTATGTAAATATATTGTAGCTACGTATAACGTGTAAAAATAATACCTACATCAAATCTGTTGCCTCTTTTTTACACATTAAACAAATGGTGGCGGATTTGCGGAAAGTAAGTCCTGCTGAGAAAATATTTAATTTTCGTTTTTCCGTTTAATGTTTCAAAAGTGAGTTACGTTACGTTTCCGCTCAAGTAAAGGCTGGGTTAGTTAACCGTAACATATAATAACGGTAACTTAACGAATTAGCTCTTTGAAATTTTTATGTGTAAAACAATGGAATTAATTACTTATTTCAAATGTCAAGTAAACGTAACGGATGGACGTGTAAAAACAAAATTGCACCTTCCATTTACTTGGCAATTACCAGAGCTGTGAATGAATCATTCATTTTTGATTTCAATTCATTACGAATTTGAATTGAATTTGAATAATTCTTTTCACATAAAAAAAGAATTGAATGAAATTTGAATTAATTCAAATGAATTTGGTAAAAATAAATTGGAATTCATTTCCAATTCAAATGAATTCGGCAAAATGAATTGCAATTCATTTTCAATTCAAATGAGTTTGGCGAAATGAATTGCAGTTCATTTCCAATTCATTTGACTTGAATTGATTTTGAATTAATTCAAATGAATTAGAAAAATTAATTGCAATTCATTTTCAATTCATTTGTATTAAATTGATTTTAAATTAATTCAAATGAATTAGAAAAAATATTGCACGGTGTTATTAATCATATTTATAAAATTTTATTATATGTGATGAAGAGTTTCATATAATTCATTTGAATTAATTCAAAATCAATTTAATACAAATGAATTGAAAATGAATTGCAATTCATTTTTCTAATTCATTTGAATTAATTCAAAATCAATTCAAGTCAAATGAATTGGAAATGAATTGCAATTCATTTCGCCAAACTCATTTGAATTGAAAACGAATTGCAATTCATTTTGCCGAATTCATTTGATTTAAAACGAATTGCAATTCATTCCAGCCAAATGCATATGAATCGATTAAAATTTCATTCAATTCGTTTTTTGGCGAAAAGAATTAATTCAAAATTTTACTAATTCAGTGCATGAATGATTCGCGAATTAATTCAAAAATGAATGATTCAGTCACAGCTCTGGCAATTACAAACAGGTGACAGGTGACTGGTGAGTTGTTAAAGTTTGATATGTTAACTTGTTTTTTTTATTTTGCTTGTTTGTGGCAAAAACACATGCTACATGGTGTAATGGCTAGCGTGTTGGAATGTTACACAGATGGTCCCGGGTTGGATCCCCGGCGATGACAACATCAATTAAAAAATAATAATATGTATGAGTTTTCTATCCCTCATACGTATAGCAGCGTCCACCGTCGGTATTCCCATAGCACTTAACCCCACCGAAGTAAAATAATGAATTAGGGCTATAAACCAAAAATTTTCAATAAGTTCGCCAACTCTACATCATGTGGCGAGCAACAACTGCTCTAAGACTTATCTACTCGCGCAATTACAGTGTTGCCATGTTTGAAGCCCTCATCTTTCACCACCTTTCATCTCTCCACTTTAGCCTTTCCAAAGAAAGCAACACATTAATTAATAGGAAGATCTTCATAAGTGTTGCTTCTCTTTAAAAAAAATTAAGCAACATTATTAAATATCTAAATATCAAATAAAAAATCGCAACAATCAAATATCTATAAGCTTGCAAGACTATGTTTTTTAATATTCGAATTAAACTTCACTCATCATAATTTTTTTGAGTCTTACAGCTTTGAATGGACCGTTCACTATTTTCTTTCACTTGGATATATTATTAACTTAATAACTTGAATGAAATATTATCCATTTTGCAAAAGAAATATGTATAGTCAAAAAAAAAAAAAAATCTGTCTTAAAAACTTCAGTGCGGAATTTCTTATAACGACTGCGAAACATAATTTTTTTTTATATTTTTCTAAGGTATAGGCTACTATGCCTTATTATTTTTGATATTTGCAAAAAAATTATGAAAGTTGTGTCCCTAATGCTTTCTAAAGGTCAAACTTTATAAAAACGAAAGAACAAAAGTAAAATACCTTAACTGTGTATTGATTTGTAAGATCTTGTAAATTTTAAAATAATTGAATAATGTATATTTTTAATTTTGATAAAAAAAACATATCGAAACTCATGATTTTGTGTTTTGTTTGTATTATTAGGTTAAAAATTAATTAAATAAAATCATTGAAATTATTCGAGTTACTCGAGTAATCAATTAATCGAGTAAGTTTAAAACCTCAAAATCGAATTATTGGTTTACTCGAACAAAACAACCCCGAGTAATTTGAATGCCCTAGTAGGAACATAATCCAGTATAAATTTCAATGGCTTTAATTATTTACTGTATTGCACACTATAGCGTATGAGTGTTATTTAATACGAAGTTAATAATACTCATACGCTTCAGTGGTACTCTTTCTTAAACATCAGTTGTCGTGGTTTGAAAATGCTATGAAAGGTTCATTCTAAACAGCACATAGCTACATTAAATTAACAAAAGTGAATTGATATGAGGCATTTCTTATAGATGCTGGACAATAATATGTTTTTATGGTTATTCTAGCATAAAAACAGATTGTATGTTCAGTTTTGCCGACGTAAATTTTTGTTAAAACTTCGGTTATAAATTTTAAATCTATAAGTTTAATATAATTTTTATGAAAAATAAAAATTTTGTTTTTTGACCTTTAATTGTGCGTTGAAAATGAAAGTTTTTCAAAGTCGAGGAAATATTCTTTATTAGGATGTTGTCCTAAAAAATAATCTATAGAGTTTTTTTTTTCAAATTTATTAATTGAGAACTTTCAGGAATATGTTGATATATCTATTTCGGGAATTTTCTAGGTTCCCATCATCAGAACACGTTTTGGAAAAAGTGACAACCCCATGCAATCATCAAACATTCATATAACCTAGTTATCCTACTAAATGAGAACTAATATAAGAGCTCGAAGTTAAAGATTATCACAAATGATAAAAAAATAAATTGAAAACTTGTTTGTTATGTGCAAGCTCTACCTTTGGTAGATATACAATACACGATTTATGTTTTTATTCTCCTTTTTATTTTTAGAAATAACTAAAGGCATGCCTTGGTAGGAAATAAAAGGGTATTGTTTTCTGTTTAAATTCAAATTAAATTTACAGTTAATGACATTTTTTTATTAAATTCATGAAATCTATTCATTATATTTTATTGCTTCATACAATACATTCTTTACTGATTTATTATTTGCATTCTTTAATAATTCAAGAGAATTCATTTAGTAATGCACAAAAAATGGCTACCTTAATTGCTTTATTGCATGCATGACGGTTTAGCGCTATTTTGGAAGCATACAAAAGTAGTTAATTTTTGCTGGGTAAGTTTTATTTTTTATTTAATAAGAAACAAAGAGTTATTGTCGAAATTTGCCTACATACTGAAAACCTTCTCTGAATAATATTAATGCATTTTTGCATAGAAGCAATAAAATTGCACCTTAACTTGTCCCTTGAAAATTTTCATAAAATTGTTCCTTTAAATTTCCATTAGCTCAATAAAGAAGCTTCATTAAAAAAACTAGCTTCATAAAAATATAAAGTATTTCATTAATTTAAAGAATTAATTTATGAAAATGTTCGTTATTTGTCGTAGAATACAATTTTCTTTACAAGCATTACTTTTTGACAAAAAGCACGGTTTAAGCGCTTATAAGAATCTCGCACACCCAGTTCAAAAGGGAATCAACTCAAAATTTTAATTTTTCGGTTTTATATGCTTAAACTATGCACAATATACTTGTTTATTTATAAAAAAATATCAGTGTATTTTGTAGTTGTTAACTGTTGCTAAAAAACAGTTATGTCTTTCTTTATGTTTCAATTGTTATAAAGTTGCAATTTTTTTTTTTCGATTTCTGAAAAATTAAAAATTTTGAGTTGAAGCACTTTTGTACTAGGTGTGCGATCTGTTCTCTCATGGCTTTCAGTAAAATCATATTTCATATCTACCATTATTACCATTATAAGTAATAATATGAATATTTTATAAAGTATTTGAAATAAAATTCTACAGATATTATTTCTTTTATTGTTAAAATTCTAGACATCTTAATATAATAATTTAATTTTTTTTACCGCACTACCTAATAGCTCTTCATGAACAGTTAAATGAATAACTATTTTTTTATACCATACTCGAAACACCATACGGAAATTACTCGGGATATCTTGTACAGATCGTTTATAGTCCATATAGTCCTTAACGGATGCATTACTACCTCCATACTTTTAAGGGGTTAAAGTAGGCTGCTTACAACCTACATACTTGCAAGTGAGAACAGTAACCTAAATGTTTTTTTTTTCTTTACTTTTATGCGAAAATTATTCGTTTCTTTTGACGCTTCTCAGGATAATGTAAGTCGTAAGTATAGTAAGCAAAAAGTATAAGTATAACAAGCGAAAAAAATTTACTGGGTAAGCTTTTTCGTGTATAACTTTTTTTACAATGAAGATAATATATTTTTCTGATGAACGCATCTAGACACCAAATGACATATTTTAACATCTTTGTTAATACTTCAGCGATACAGCTATTCCAAATACCAACATACGACAATTGCGTTTATTTTAATTTTTTTTTTCACAATTTGCTTAATTATTTGTTATTGCGTTAATTAAGAAATAATTTTGATATTTTTGTTTTTGTATTTTTACTACACTTAGGACATTATGTTGGTAAGACGACAGCAATTGTAGTCAAAAACAAATGACATTTCACTTGCAGCAAGGAAGACTAACATTTCATTAAATTCAACTAACATTTGTCAATTATTTTTACTCTTCAAAAAATTACTTACAAATGTAGTAAAAATTAAATAAAAATCAAAAAACAATTACATTTTTATTTTTTTAAATATCAGAAATCGACTGTAAAAAATTAATGTCAAATCATAAAACAGTCATTTGATGTGAGTTATTTTTTTAAATGAAGTACAAGTTCAGTAAATAATTAAATTTGTTCTACACATGACTGGCATTTACTTAAAAAATAAAGAAACTGTATTACAATCCAAAAAAGTACATATTTTTAAAGCAGAAGTTCTCTGAGTGTATGTTTCGGTGTCATTTTATATTATGTATATTAGAGCGACTCAAGTTGTATGGAAGCGAAATTCGTGCAATGTGTACACCCCTCAAAATGAACATTGGTATTTTTTATGGTGTCATCTAAAATATTGCGGCTCTAGCTATGACCTCTCGTGAGCTGGACCATTTTGAAAAAGAGTCCATTTTTGCATGTTTTGTTAATTTAAGAATCTGGTTCCTTACCAACATATACAATATGGGTATCATAAGAAAGCTTTTTTTAAGGCGCGTCCAACTGTATATCCAGTTTGTCCAAGGACGATCAACCATGTCCTTTTTTAAGGATATTCTGTAAAAAAAACGGTTTTAGAATTTTTTGTTCGGGGTTGTTTGTAATAAAAATGCCAAATTAACATATTTTAATCTTTAGTCGATTTAATTAAATACGGGTCTCAGCTTTTTTTGAAATTCGTGCTAGTTCGCTTTTGACAAAAATGCAATGGGATGGTAACTTTTCGTTTTAAATAGGGCAATATGGGTATCAAATTTTTTATTTTGCCAAGTACATCATCTTTGTATGTAAATAATTTGGATTTTTGCAAATTAGATGCATTTTACACTGTGCTCTGGAATATATATAAATGCAATTTTGTGGTAACTCTAATATGATAGCGGATTTAGTTTCTAGATCATGTATGTTGTAACGAAGTTATGCGTTACATGTGATATTGCATATTATCTTCATTATTTAACTCATTATTATTATTATTTGAATTATTGATTATTTAGTTATTTTAAATTGAATTGTACCGTTAGTTTTATGAAATGTATAATTATATAGTTTAAGAGAAAATTTAACACAAAAGAGTATTAAAGTATAAGAGAACAGAACATCTGCCAAGACTCACTAATACATTGTACATTTCAATGTATGAGTGAGTATACTTAACTGGTATTGTGGCTCTCACTACTATGTTAGTAGTGATAGCTTGGCAAGTGTTGTGATCACTACTACAGCTTAGTCAGGCTTAGGCTGTCTTAGTGGTCGGACAGCTGCTGCAAGTGCTCATCGCTTCGGTAGCAGCCGGCCACTTGGATACTCTTGCTTGGCTCAATAGTAGTAGTGTAGAGGGAAACTATAAGTTACTACAGCTTTAGTTCCCAGACACAGTAGTGGTAGTGCACAGAGACACTATTACTGGTTCTTATAGCCATAGTTCTCAGGCAGTGGTAACTAACACATTAACCAACTCAAGAAAAACCACAATACAAGACTTTGCTTGGGGTTTGGTCATTCTGGATTTAACCACTAAAGTCGTCACGTCGTTGTTACGGGTAATCTGCGTCAGTCTGGTACAAGTCATTATTTTCTGGTTGCTGTTCTGGTCTCTTAAAAACTGTAGAGTATATCTTTTTTTTATATTGTAAATAAAATCCTTTTGAAAATTTAAATCAAAGTGTTAAATTTTATTTATCCTGGCCCGACTGAAACTACCCTGGAAATCAACGTTATAATGTATGAAAATAGGACTAAAGAAAGAAAAAAAAAATGATCCACGACTTTTGGCGGCATATTCTTTTTTTAATTTGCCCTAATTAAAACGAAGAGTTACCGAAGAGTTAGCACGAATTTAAAAAAAAGCTGAGACCCGTTTTTAATTAAATCGACTAAAGATTAAAATATGTTAATTTGGCATTTTTATTATAATCAACCCCGAACAATTACAGAATATCCTTAAAAAAGGACATAGATTATCGTTCTTGGACAAATTGTATATACAGTTGGACGCGCCTTAAAAAACCTTTCTTATGATACCCATATTGTATATGTTGGTAAGGACACAGATTCTCAAATCAACAAAACATGCAAAAATAGACCCATTTTCAAAATGTTCCAGCTCAGGAGAGGTCAAAGCTGGAGCCGAAATATTTTAAATGTCATCTTAAAAAGTCCAAGGTTCATTTTTAGGAGGGTACATCGAGCACTTTTTTTGGTGAGTCGCTCTAATGTATATATGCATACTTGGGATTTTTTCATTAACATTGGAATTTCATTAGCATTATTTAACTAATGCTAATATCAAAAGAATTTCATTACAATTTAATTGTAATGAAATTTTTTTGGCATTAGCATTAGTCCTAATAATGCTAATAAAATCACACTAATGCCTAAAAAAACTAATTACAATTGAGCAAGAAAGCATTTGTTTACAAAAAAAAATGGAGTGTAAACTGTAAAACTGAATATGGAAAATTAAATGGAACGTGGAACTAACTTTCTACTATACGATATCATATGCTTATGTTTGTGTTATCATGTAAATAAGTAAAAAAAAAATTAAATCACCCTTGGGCTGTTTTTTTTTTTTTAATTGAACACTCGGGATCTCTCTCGGACCTAGCCAATTTATATTATAAGGGTATATTAATACTTCTATTGAGCGGAAATTTTGTCCATTTTCTCTATATCGCTTAGTTTTGAAGATACTGGCAATTTTAAAATATTGCCATTTTGTAAAATGGCTCGCATCTCGAAAACTAAGTGAGATATCGCAAAAACCACCACTTCCGACAACACAAATGTGTTAAGTATTCAGATTCAACACCTTTCCCGTTTCATTCCATATCGTTCCATTTTGGGTAAATGTTCATTTTATTATCGGAGTGATTAAAATGGTATTTTCACGTTCGTATTTGTGTGAACAAGTAATAGAGACACCCTGTGGTTTTTCATAAAAAATTAATCTATAGGAATCCTACCCAGACCTATCATATTTGTATTCTGTCAATTGTAATTTGCTTCCTTTACTTGATTCATTACTAATTTAATGAAATTTAAAATCATTATCTTTAATCAATGAAATCAAATTCATTACCACTAATTAAAAAAAATGATAAATAAATTTAAATAACAAATATGCAGGTGCTTGTGCAAATTTAAATGTAACTGACACTAATAGAAAACATATGATTTTCTATTGTTGATTTACTTGAATAAACGTCACTACATTGCTAGGTCTGTCAAAAAAACAGAGTAGTATTTGGAAGATGACAAAGCCAATTGTGACAATTTTTTGTTGTTGTTTTTGTTTTTCTTTGATATTTTAAATTTTGAATCTCGCTCCTAGACGAGGACAAGAAATTCTCATTGAGTTTGTGATTTAACATAACAAATATCTCTAGAAATTCTAATAACAAAGTCCCCTGAAGATTTCCTTGGGCAGGAATGAAATCCGGATAGGGACATCAGATTGCTTTTCACAATTTGTTAAATAAGTTTTGGGACTTTAGCACATTTAATTACTATAAATGCAGATAATGCAAATAATGTCATTACGATTGATATCAATGAAATTGTAATGAAATCATCAATTAATTAGTCCATTCAATTAATTAGTCTAATGTATGCTGTTTAGAGTAACGCCGCTTAGAATATTTATTAGTTGCTAATTTATTTTGTACGGTTTTGTTTTCTTTAAGTTCTGTTGGTGTGGTAAGTAAATATTTATATTTTAAGCTTAAAATGTTGTCTTATGTCTGGATTTATGTTCATTTTTGCCAAGATATTGTTTATTTTGGGTTATTTTTAAATTGTATGGTCATTTTTATTTGTTTCTGTTTTCTTGTGTCTGTTGGGTGGTAATAAATTTGTTTAATTTCTATTTGTTTTTGTTTATTTTAGATTTAAGCAATTAAGGAAAGCATGAAAACACCTAAGGCTATTATAAAGCACTTCCCAATTGTTTGGGTTTTGTGGTTACTGAAGATATGAGTATGTGACTGATGCTTTGGGCAGTCTCAAAAATACCACAAGAATAAATGTAAATAAGATTTTGTAATGGAAAAATATCAGTGTTAATAAACAAAAAAATAATAAGTGACCCAGTTAGATCTCAAAACTTCGCAGACATGTTTTAGTTTTCAAAGTTAAAAATAAACGTTTTTATAAAAAAAAATACAAAATTGGAAACCTCGCACAGTGGTTCAAAAAAAGAATCTAGCTAGACAAAATGAGAGAAAATGATAACTTCGGAATAGAAAAAATTACGGTTTAGAAGTTTCATCATATTGATGATATTGTTTCATAAATCTTTTGTCATCAATTATTCTTCATACTTATGAAGTTTTCATAAATATGATGAAGACTTTGATAAAAATGTGTGCCAAATGTTTCATATGCCTTCATCGTTTCATAAACTTTTGCTCTTTATTAAAATTTTTATTTTTTACTGAAATTTAAAAAAAAAATATCATTTATGCCCAATTTATACTGCAACCAAAATTAGGAGTTTTTGATTAAACATTTGCAAGGAATTTAACAACTGAACACAAGTAGTTTTGACTTCTAGTTTTTGGTTGTGGTATAAATGACTTGTTAAAACACAAAAAATACCAGAAATTATTTTAAGTTCTGAAGCATCAATTAAATATTATTTCATGTTTTCTTAATTTTAAAACGAAATTTTTAAATATAATTTGAAACATTTCATAAAAATTTAAAAACTTTCATAAAAATGTATGAAACTGCTTCCACCTATTTATGAAATATTTAATAACATTTATTAAGTATTTCATCATAGTTATTTTAGATTAGATCAGAAGGCACTATGCACCCGCGACCAATGAACGTCTTTTGGGCTGCCCAAAGTTACCTACACATTCAAGCTACCTATAAAGCCAATCATCCTATTAGGCAAAATGTTCGCGATGTCGGAAGGCGAAATGAAGCGATCACCTAGAAACCTAAGGCTCCCATCACAAAGCCTGGGACATTCGCAGAGAACATGCTCCGAGGTCTCAGACACCATCTCACAAAACCTACACATATCCGTGTCCGATTGACCCTTCCTGTGCAGATAGTATCTGAGATTACAGTGTCCAGTTAAGTACGACGCCAGAGTCTTCAAACCCCCCCCCCCCCCCTTTCAAGCGCCAAGAGTCGCCTCGACCCCCTACTGGAAAAAGAATCAATATCTTAGCCTGGCGCTGACCAGGAGTGTTTTCCCAGTAACCAGAGAATTCAGACTCTCTCCATGCCCTGAGCCTTTCCGTAACATACCCGTAGGTATTCCACAGAATGGTTCAGGACCAATAATGGGCCTTGAAGCTTTTTCATTGAGTGTGAGAACATGTTTTAAAAATCTATAAATCTATAATCTTGTAGGCTTATGTCATCTTATCTCAGAAATAGAGGCCAATACGTATCTATTGGGAATAAATATTCTCATGTATTACCCGTTATAAGTGGAGTACCACAGGGGTCCGTACTTGGACCATTGTTATTTAATATATATCTCAACGATTTATTTAATTATATTCATTTTCTTCATGTGTTTCATTTGCATATGCAGATGATTTGTTTTTTTTATTTAGTGGCGAGAGGCAATTCTCGGATGTTTGCAACAACAGTTAAATTACTGTGTCTCTAATATTACGGATTGGATGTTGGAAAACAAATTATATATTAATGCGGATAAGACAAAGGCTATGTTTTTTGGATCACCCTTACTGGATTTGGTAATAAATATTAATGGTACTAATATTGAGTTTGTCGATCAAATCAAGTGTCTTGGTTTGTGGTTGGACAATAGTTTAAATTTCGAAAGACATGTAAATTATGTTATTTCTAGGGTCAACTACTCCTTGCGTAGGCTCTATAATGTTAATTTAATTTTACCTATGAGAATCAAGGTTATGCTCATACATTCTTTAATAATGCCTTTATTTTTATACGGCATTGAAGTTTATAGTGGCACTTTTGGCTACATTATGAAAAGGCTTTCAGTGTTGTTTAATAGAGTAATCCGTTATCTATTTTGTTTAAGGAGACTTAATCGTACCCATATGACGCCGTATGTTTCGAGATTCTTAGGTTTGTCCATTTTCGAACTATGTTAAAGCAAGGACTATACTTTATTTTTATAAGATTAATCATAATGATGACCTTGTATATTTGAATTCATTTTTTTCTTTTGGCCATTCTACACGAAATCGTCAAATTCAAATCCCTAGGTTAACCTCACTCTTAGAACGATCATTTCATGTGCGGGTAGCTCATATTTTTAATCACTTGCCTACAGAGCTCAAGTCCTTGGAATTACCATTCTACACTTTTAAACGCAAAGTTTTGATCTATGCTCAAGTTAATGAGTTACAATATTTTTGACATTTTAATGGAACGTGTGATTGTAATTATTCATTGGTTACAGTGCCTTTATATTGTTTTTCTCTTCTTTCTTTTAACTTCTAATGTTTTTACTATTTTATAATACATATACGTTTATTTCTCTTTTTTTTTTTAATATTATATTGTTATTTATATTTTGTTTTATATAATACAGTAGTCTTGTGTTGTAGTTATTTCTTAGCCATATATGGCCCTTTGGGCTCGGTTATTTAATTGAAGAATAATAAATAAATAATAAATAAAATTGAA
>CM037853.1:65618516-65655676 GCA_021234595.1 Delia radicum
TCAACGCATATGCCAATTAATTTCATTCAGTGATATATTTTTATCGTTAAAAAAATCATTTAATTTGGTTGTTTTGTATTCAGCGGTTTTCATGTTCCAGTCTTACGTAACCAATCAATTCAGAATTCGGTTCTCTCAAAATAACAAGATGAGGTTCTTTTACCATCCTAGTATGATACTTCTCATCAATTGCATCTCTCGTTAAAGTATCATCTTTTTCTGCCATCGAATGAAAATGCTAACAAATTGGTATCATCTAACCGTTTGCGAAGCACTTCTTGTCTGCATTTCTCTTTTTCTCGGCGAACTTTCGATTTATCCATGATGAGAGGTTTGCCATGGGTATCTTTCATTTTAAAATCTTGGAAAAGAGCGGTTCCCATTGCTGATGCTACTCTATCAGGCACACCAAATCTGTCACATACCAAGGCAAAGTTAAAACAATCGTATCTCTGTGTGTATTGTGAACTTGTGCTTATATCCAAATCTTCTTGAACCGGTGGCGGGTGCGTATGTTGAATCATCGGGATCTTGGTATGTTGGCATTGATGACATAGACGTTGCTCCTTGCTCTTCAATTTCCATCGCAAATCCATCCATTGTTAGTCTTCTCTGATTATGTTGATCGTGCATAAACTCTTTGAGGCGTTCGGGAACCAAACCGCAATGCACATGGAGCTGCCTTCAAATCGCATTTACATGTTCCAATGAAAAAAATTGTTTCCAGAGATTTTACATACTCTGTAAATTCTTGGTGTTTGTTTCTATTCTTGATTTGCTCTTGATATTTGACAAGCAATCTATTCAATTTATTATATACACTTTTTTTCAGCATTATTTCCATACCAAGTTTTTTCCAAATTCCAATCAACTTATCTTGTACTTGAATAGTGAATGATTTATAGAGCAATTTTTTTTGTTCGCTCAAGTAAAAATAATATCTCAAAATATCCAGATGGGTTGGTAAATTAAGATCAGTCAAATCAGTAGACACACCAAAAACAGTAACATCATGCCTGGGTATATGACTCATTGGGTTTTTCGATAGTTGTTGATGTTGTTATTGCTTTCATCTTGCGGTGTTTGTAAAGGATGGTGGATTCATTGTAAACTTTTTGATTTGGAATGATTTTTTTTTTAAATATTTTTTTATCTGAAATTAGAACTTCACACTTTGAGTTCTTCACAACGACTTAATGCATTCACAAAAACTGTTGCGTTATATATGGTCTACGAGGTAATAAAAATGAAATGGTAATTTTAATTCTACCTGTAACCGATTTTTGTTGTTAAAAACTGCCCCATTAAATACTTACATGTAAATTAAAAGTTAATCTGGACCACAAAATCTGTTAAGCAAGTGCGCCTTTTATTACTTCTGGAAAATCCCTTTATGATAATTTTATGCTCAATTCTACCTGTAACCGATTTTGTTGTCAAAACTGCCCATAAAATACTTACATGTAAATTAAACGTTAATCTGACCACAAATACTGTTTAAGCAAGTGCGCCTTTTATTACTTCTGGAAAATCCTTTATGATAATTTATGCTTTCTGTTAAGCAAGTGCGCCTTTTATTACTTCTGAAAATCCTTTATGATAATTTTATGCTCAATTCTACCTGTAACCGATTTTGCTTAAGTAAGTTTACGACATGCAGCTGTGTCTTGTGGTGGCTTAAAAAACCCACACAACCTATTTACGACCTGCAACAGAACGACACGTTCAATTGCTAGCTAGCGTTTCCAAACGAGTTATACCGGAAAATGTAGAGGCTGTTATGGCGACGACATAAGAGAGCCGTGCGAAATTGCCCAGACTTGAAAGCAAAAAGACTTCAAACAGTAATTTTTTTTATTTCTTTTCTATTACTAAGTTAAATTATTTTTTTCATTTACATATGTTCTGACTAAATAAATTTCTAAAGAGAAAAAATAATAAAATATTAAAATAAATAAAATAACTAAAAATAATAAAATAAAGTGCCAAAAATGGAGATTTTTTGAAATGTTTGTATGGGGAACCCCCCAGGGGAGTTCCAGGGGGGTGTGCCACGAGCATGGGTGGATCGGCCCTTCAAAGTTAGTGGGGGTCGGTCATACATTTGGACTCGATTGGGGCACTCTACATGGGTCAAAGTGGGATTTTTCAAAACTTGACCCTACGGGACAAAAGTCAACAGTTTCGGGGTAGTAGAATTCGTTTTAGAGGTATGGTTAATTCCGCAAAGTTTCTTATTTTGATCCCTAGAATACGATTTTCACTGAGCTTTGGGCGATTTTTTTGCCTCCCCACAAATCGACCCGGCCTAATAGGGCGGGTCGATTTAATAATCGCCCAAAGCTCAGTGAAAATCGTATTCTAGGGATCAAAATAAGAAAATTTGCGGAATTAACCATACCTCTAAAACGAATTCTACTACCCCGAAACTGTTGACTTTTGTCCCGTAGGGTCAAGTTTTGAAAAATCCCACTTTGACCCATGTAGAGTGCCCCAATCGAGTCCAAATGTATGACCGACCCCCACTAACTTTGAAGGGCCGATCCCACCCATGCTCGTGGCACACCCCCCTGGAACTCCCCTGGGGGGTTCCCCATACAAACATTTCAAAAAATCTCCATTTTTGGCACTTTATTTTATTATTTTTTATTTATTTTATTTATTTTTAATATTTTATTTATTTTTTCTCTTAGAAATTTATTTAGTCAGAACATATGTAAATGAAAAAAATAATTTAACTTAGTAATAGAAAAGAAATAAAAAAAATTACTGTTTGAAGTCTTTTTTGCTTTCAAGTCTGGGCAATTTCGCACGGCTCTCTTATGTCGTCGCCATAACAGCCTCTACATTTTCCGGTATAACTCGTTTGGAAACGCTAGCTAGCAATTGAACGTGTCGTTCTGTTGCAGGTCGTAAAATAGGTTGTGTGGGTTTTTTAAGCCACCACAAGACACAGCTGCATGTCGTAAACTTACTTAAGCAAAATCGGTTACAGGTAGAATTGAGCATAAAATTATCATAAAGGATTTTCCAGAAGTAATAAAAGGCGCACTTGCTTAACAGAAAGCATAAAATTATCATAAAGGATTTTCCTTTTATTGCACAAGTTACACGGAAATGATCAATATAAATGACATAAATGACGTATTTGAACCACCATTCACTCGAAGCATTCCATACGATACTTTGAAAGAATATTTAAATCAAGATGATCCACCGTTTAATGATCCAAAAATTCCATCACACATACAAGGAACAGAACGACACGTTCAATTGCTAGCTAGCGTTTCCAAACGAGTTATACCGGAAAATGTAGAGGCTGTTATGGCGACGACGTTAGAGAGCCGTGCGAAATTGCCCAGACTTGAAAGCAAAAAAGACTTCAAACAGTAATTTTTATCTTTTCTTTTCTATTACTAAGTTAAATTAATTTTTTCATTTACATATGTTCTGACTAAATAAATTTCTAAAGAGAAAAAATAAATAAAATATTAAAAATAAATAAAATAAATAAAAAATAATAAAATAAAGTGCCAAAAATGGAGATTTTTTGAAATGTTTGTATGGGAACCCCCCAGGGGAGTTCCAGGGGGGTGTGCCACGAGCATGGGTGGATCGGCCCTTCAAAGTTAGTGGGGGTCGGTCATACATTTGGACTCGATTGGGGCACTCTACATGGGTCAAAGTGGGATTTTTCAAAACTTGACCCTACGGGACAAAAGTCAACAGTTTCGGGGTAGTAGAATTCGTTTTAGAGGTATGGTTAATTCCGCAAAGTTTCTTATTTTGATCCCTAGAATACGATTTTCACTGAGCTTTGGGCGATTTTTTTGCCTCCCCACAAATCGACCCGGCCTAATATATATATATATATGTATGCACAGCGCATAGTTTAGAGACATTTATTCGTTCCCCCGCATAGTTTAGGGACATTTGCTTACTTTGGGGACTGGCCCCAAAATGTTCGCGCCTTTTCATACATCTAGCGTTTAAGATGAGGACAATTTTTTCTATACACCGCATATTCCGGCGACAATTTTTTGCGTGTCCCTAAACTATGCGCTGTGCATACATATATATATGCACAGCGCATAGTTTAGAGACATTTATTCGTTCCCCTGCATAGTTTAGGGACATTTGCTTACTTTGGGGACTGTCCCCAAAATTTTCGCGCCTTTTCATACATCTAGCGTTTAAGATGAGGACAATTTTTTTCGATACACCGCATATTCCGGCGACAATTTTGGGCGTGTCCCTAAACTATGCGCTGTGCAAACATATATACATATATATATATGTATGTACACCGCATACTCTAGAGACATTTATTCATTCCCCCGCATAGTTTAGGGACATTTGCTTACTTTGGGGACTGTCCCCAAAATTTTCGCGCCTTTTCATACATCTAGCGTATTAGATGAGGGCAATTTTTTCCAAACACCGCATATTCCGGCGACAATTTTGGGCGTGTCCCTAAAGTATGCGCTGTGCATACATATATATATAAGTTAATTGTTTCACTATGAATTTCTTTAAAAAAAACTAAATAGTTTTTTTATTTTATTTTATTATTTACTTTATTTATTCAATATTTCACTTAAAGTTAATCATTAAGACACTATGTGTCTATTTAATTTTACAAGTTATTAATTGATAAGGCACTATGTGCCTATTTATTTATTTATAATTAATTAAGACACTATGTGTCTGTTGTTTATGAGCTACTATGTAAAACTGACTTCTCTATAGAAGTTTAATATAAATTACAAATTTTGCTTATGATTAATTTTATAAATATTGTTCCGTAAGCGGAAGCATTAATTAATAGGGTTACAAATTATTGCTTCATAAGCGGAAGCTTTTTTTATTGTTCCATATTTATCGTCTTTAAATTAAAAGTATTCTGTTAGCTAAGCATTTATTTTAATGGCCGATAATTAGGTCAAAATAATGAATGTTTAGTTAACTGAAAATTATTTTGCAAACCGTAAATTTGTAAGTTAATTTAAATATTCGTTTCCTTAACTCTTCCCTTCTCAAAATCGATTGTCCTCAATCGAGTAAAAATAAGGTAGATCATTAAGCTTGAAATTTTGATAGGTTAGTGATATTTGAGGTTCTGCTGGAGGGCAGGGAGTAGTAGTATTATTAAGCTCGGTGGCCTGTGACTCTGTTTTAAGACCTGGCTGCGGAATTTCCGTTACAAGTATTGTTTCCGATTTATTTCTACGCAACACTATTAGTATTCCCAGTGGAGTAGTGATCATAAAGATTAACACTGCAAGAGATAGTTCCCTTATTCTCGTTGATCTGCTAAATTCGCCAATTTGCCTTGTATTTTTTATATGGAGTTCGTGTAGGGCTTCCAGCGAGAGGAATTGAAGCCTTTCTATTTCAATAGGTGTGGGTTGTTCCACAGGGACTATAGGATTTAAGGGTTTAGCATCGATATTCTTGAAGATGTTTCCATTAATATAAATGGTGGTATTAGTGTAATTTATAACATAGCTTCCAGTTAGGTTACGAGTGGTTTCGTTAACTTTGACGGTCCCGGAAAATTCATTTAGTAGTATTGTTCCTGTTGTGATTTCCTCAATTGATGGTATATGATGGCCATTTACTGTGTAGCATGACGAAGGAAGAGAGTGTAGGATTTTTGGAAGGCAGGTGTCTGCGGATAAGTTTACTAAATTGTTTAATTTACAGATTATCAGGTTTGCAAATTGTTTACACTTATTTTTTATACCATAAATTTCATTCTCAAAAGTTAAAATTTCCTTAAATTCTAGTTTTACAATTGAATTTTTTTTCTTTATAGGTTTTACAAGAATATTATTATAAATTATATTTGATGTCAGTGGAATTTCCACTATGTAAAGTATCATGGTTGAGTTATGTACTATTTTTATATTCGTAAATTCTAATGCCTCCTCAGGGCTATTAAAGGGTATACTTTCTTTTTCCATTTTCTCAATTGCCAATTTTACTTCCAATTCATTCAGAAGGAAGGAATTTATCATTCCTACCCTAGACCATTGAATGGCATATTTTACGTTAAGGATTTCTTCTTTAATGAGGCGTAACCTATTTTGGTTTAGTATAATAAGCTCTTCGCTTAATATGCTACTCTTCTTCAAACTATTTGACAAAAAGTTGGTTAACCTTGTTATGTTATTTAATCTAGTTTCGAATGAATTATTTATGAAAAATTGATCGTTATTGTTTCCGTTTAAAACCTCTAAGTTTTTAAGTATTTTCTCTAGATCCTCATGATCTGGAGAACCAGCCAAATATTTCCAGGCAGTACCCAGGATGTTTTATAGACCTTTTATTTCTAATAATTGTTAGAGATTTTATACTATCTAATAATTGAACTGTTCTATAGCATTCTTGTTCTAGGATGGGGAGTAAGGGATTTTGGGAGGTTTTAAATTTTTCAGCGAAATGTTGGATTTCGTTTAAGGCGTGTTCAAATTTGTTGATGTCAATACGGTGGATAAATCTGAAAATACCATTTTGAATTTTGGCTACTCCATTATCTATCGTAGCTACTTGCGATGAAGTATAATTGAACAGTTGAATGTCAGCATTTACTGACAAAATAAGCAGCAGTCTGAAAAAAAAAAGGATATTAAATTGATTTAGCTCTTGATGTTGCTTTTGTGAACTATTCTTCCTGATTCGGTTAGTATGGTAGTTGAATTATTCTCCTTAACCGTTTCCTTCTTGTATCTAGGTGTAATCTTTGTCCCTAGTCTTTTATCTATTCTTACGAATACTGTGTCGCCGGAATTATAGTTCTTAAGGGGAGTCCTTTTTCTATTATGAGTGTTCATGTCGATTACCTGTTTCTCCTTTATCTTTGAGATTGTGTCCTGTCTGGCATCCTCGAGTTTCTTTGGATCTGAGCTAACAATTCTGCCAAAGAAGGCTTCTACTGGTTTTTTATTTGTGGTCGAATGTATTGAATAATTATACTCATTTATGGATCGGTCCAGGAGAGCTGTGAAGGATCTGGTTATTCCATCTGCCTTCGTACATCTCATTATTTCAGACAATGTAGAGTGGAATCTTTCCACTTGGCCATTCACGGAACTTTTATATGGAGGTGTTTTGTAAACACGAATTCCTAATTGATCCTCTAACATAAACGAGACAGAGGCTGAATTCAAAGACTTCTCATTGTCTATCACTACTTCTTTTGGAACGCCAAAAATTAATAAAAGCTTTCTTAAGGGTTCCTTTATGTGTTCAACTGCTTTTGATTTGATGATCTTCGCTTGTGCATACTTTGAAAATTTATCGACAGCTGTAAGTATTAATTTTCCGTCTGTTTGGTAAATATCGATATGGACAATATGGCCTGGATGTTGAGGGATGGGGGTTTCCTGTATTTCAGGTTTATAGGGTGCCGATCATATTTGTTCTCTTTACAAATTACACATTGATTTACTATATCCTTAATCTTTTTAGTCATCTCCGGGAAATAACTTGTCTCCAAGATTTGCGATTTGTTTTCCTTATGATTACGATGTGCGCGTTTATGTGTTTCGATAATAATCCTTTCTTGGTCCTGTTCATTTGTTATATCATTGACCTGATGTTGTGTGAACCTCACTTTATAGGCTGAAAAGTGCAGTGGATGTACTCGCTGTATCTTCCCCATAATAGGTTCTGGAGTTTTAATACAATTTATTACGGATGGATTTAAATATTTTTTCAATAGTGAAATTAATTTTTCCTCGCTATATTCAGTTTCGGAAATATTGTGGCGATGGTATGTAGGGAATATTATTTTAAATTCGTAGGATGATGATGTACCTATGTTTAAAAATATTTGGTTTTGAATACGTTAATAGGGGTTTCCACGCTTGGAACTAAATTGTGCCCAGAACTTTCATCGCTGTGTTGACTAACCGTCAAGGTGTTAACTTCTGTCTCATTCGGTTTTCTTGACAAAGCATCCGCTACGATATTAGATTTGCCTGGTTTGTATTCCAGTTGATAGTTGTATTCTTCTAAAGCTGCCTTCCAGCGCTTCATTTTCCCATTGTTGTTCTTGTTGCTCATTGCATAGGTTAAAGGCTGATGATCAGTGCGAATAATTACCTTTGAAGTACCGTACAGGTAGTTTCTAAAAGAGTTGAGTGCCCATATTATGGCCAGCATTTCCTTTTCGTTAGTAGCATAGTTTTCCTCTGTCTTACTCAGCGTTCTTGAAATGAAAGAAATTGGCCTATCGGCCTGTGACAGGACAGCACCTAATGCATATCTCGAGGCATCGGTAGTAAGTTCAAATGGTCTCTGGAAATCAGGAAAAACTAGGAGCAGATCCCGTGAAACTAGGGATTTCTTAAGTTTCTCGAATGCATCTACCGCCTCCTTATCGAGAGAAATATTTAGCTTAGCGGACTGTCTTTTCGACACACGGCCCTCTTCCCCTCTCAAGAGGTTTGTTAGGGGTTTGGCCAGTTTGGCGTAGTCCCTAATAAAACGTCGGTAATACCCGGAAAGACCCAGAAATGACCGCAGTTCCCTTAACGTTTTTAGGAATGGGGAAATTGTGTATCGCTTCCACTTTTTTAGGGTTCGTTTTAATTCCTTCGGCTGAGATAATAAAGCCTAGAAACTCTACTTCTTTTTGGAAAAAATTGCACTTGTCTAATTGTACCTTCATATTCGCATCCTCAAGTGTTTTAAATATTTGGGATAAGTGGTGCAGGTGTTCCTCTTCAGTTTTGCTGAATACGATGATGTCATCTATATAGACAAAACACGTTTTTCCGATATAATCATGTAGAATGTCGTCTATGGCCCTCTGAAAAATGGATGGCGCGTTTTTTAATCCAAAGGGTAATCTGGTAAATTCAAACTTCCCATTTTGTATTGAAAATGCGGTTTTCTCTATATCTGATTCCCTTAATGGGATCTGATGAAACCCACTTTTCAGATCCAGTACCGAAAAGATTCTATTTTCTCCCAAATGGGACAAGACGTCATTTATATCCGGGATGGGATATCTATCTGGAACCGTAACAAGGTTCAATTTACGGTAATCAATCACCAGTCTATACTGTTTGTTACCCTGGGAATCAGGTTTCTTCGAAACGATGCAAATTGGTGAATTATATGGTGATCTCGATGGTCGTATAATACCATCATCTAACATTTTCCTTATCTGTGAGTCGACTTCGCCTCTCAATGCCATTGGATATGGATATGACTTTGAATAAACGGGGTCTTCGGTAGAAGTTCTAATTTGACCGACCACCTTAGTGGTGTATGTTAATTTTTCATTTGGCTCTGAAAATAGTTTCGTGAATTGTTTTGTCAAGAGATCCGTTTTTATCATTTGAGTTTGTTCCACAGTATTTGGGTCGACTTCTAATAAGTTAACGGTTTGTAGCGGCAAATGTTTTAGTTTAATCTTCAGTCCATTCCGTACCACCATGAAGTCTTTTGCAGTATGGATTACTGCTGAAAGGTCCCGAAGGGTGTGGTACCCTATTATAGCGTCAAAAGTTTTCAGTGCTGGCATTAAAAATAGCTTGACAGGGATATCTATATTAAAAAGAGTTACAACCGTGTGTTCCGTAATTTGAACGTCGCCTCCTACCGACTTCACCAGGAATTTTACTTTGTTCGGTATTGGTTTTGCTACTCGACGTGGTTGGATATAATTTTTTCCGGATCCCGTATCTATTAGAAATTTGAGTATCTCACCACTCCTCGTTTTGCACTCAATGTAAGGTAACGAAGAGTGGTTTAGTTTAAAAAATGCACATCGCTATATTCGACGTACTCGGGTTGATCTTCGTATGGATAATCACTTTGGACATCATCTTGGTATGTTTCCTGAGAAATTCCCTCGGCATGATCAGGTTGTTGTTCGTACTGCTCCTGGTTATCTTCTTCGATGTAAAAATTTCGTTGTTGTTTATTTTGATACCGGTCACTTTGTTCCGGTGGTCTTTTACCAGAAAACCCATTCGGGGCTGGATGGTTCATATAATTTATATTCCTCGTTCGGATACTGTGGTCAATATCCATCGGTTCTGGTCTCGGTTGTGGTTTTGGTGGTAAGGGTCTCGGTGGTGCATATTGCGGTTGTGGATTATGCTGTGGTATATTTACGTAAGGACCATTTGGTCTGGGCTGTGGAATAAAAGTAAGCTGGGGATAAAACGGCTGGTTATTTCTGTTTGCGTTAGTGACTGGTTTCCTCTGAACCATTGGTTGGACGTTGTTCCTCGAATGCTGATTTTGGTACGCATAGGATGATCTAAAATTCTGATTTTCCAATTTAAGGCACAAATGCAACGCCTGAGGTAATTCCGTTGGCTCCCTCATTGCAAGCAGTCTTGGTAGATCACCTTTCAAGCCCCTAATAAAGGTATCCAAGGCCTTGTCTCTATATGTCTTCGTCAGCAACTCCATAGGTTCCGCATTCACTTCCATACACGATAACTTGTCTAATATGAGGGACAAGTGTGAGTACACTTTGTGGTAGAATTCCTGCACGGAGTCATTTCCTTGTATCATCGTTGACATTTGATACTCTAGGGTAGTGAGATCCCGTTTGTCAGCATAGTGTATAGACAGGCATCTGGAAATTGCAGTCCAATTTAATGGTGTATTATATGACTCCAATGCCGTGTCAGCGTGGCCAGAGATTTTATTCCGTACGGCACTTAGTATCCCGTAATATTTAGGTGAACCCTTAATTGGTTCATAGACTCGCATGATTCTGTCCACACTTTTTTTCCACGAGCTGAATTCGCCAGGGACCCCGGAGAATTCTCGTATGCAGCGGACGACATCGGGAATTTTGTCCAAATCAGACAAATTTTCACTATTATTCAGATTTATCGTTTGGTCGGATATGTCATTAATGTTAGCACCGACGGGGCGATTATTTCGGGCCAGAAGGTCCGTTACTACTCTAGTGATAAAATTTTCCTAATTATTATGAGAAGGAGGAGGGGGGGGAATTTTGGGGATTTTGAGGGTTTTGGGAGTTAAGGACCGGAGGTCTGATAATATTGTTAGGATTCGACATTTTGCGAGAACAGTAAAAAAAATTATTACAAAAATAAAAGGTTCAAGTATGTCCCTTTAATTTTGGACACGAAATTTTTCTCTTTAATTTACAATATTTCAAAATTGGCAGGTATATTGTGTTATTAAAAATGAACGTAAAGATTCAAGAGGAAGAAAAAATTCATTTAATTTTTTTTTTAAAAATAAAAAAAATATTACGAAAGTGAAAAATATTATGAAAGTGAAAAATTCAAGTATGTCCCTTTAATTTTTTTATTTTTTTTTTCTTAAAAACACGATTTTCCTTTTTTTTTCAAAATTTCAGTATTCTCAAAATTGTTGGGTATGCTATATAAAATAATATAATATAAATCTTATTCTAATCTTACATTAACATGACTTCTTAATGGTTGAATGTGTTGGGTGAGGCAGCAAAGTCCCTTTTGTTCTATCTACTGAGGCACTGCAAACGCCACTTATACACAGGAGGTTTACGGGCTTTTTGTCCGATTCAAGCGCGTTACTTATAACACTTTTTTCTTTTTAGTTTTATTCGGGCTTTTTTTTTTTTTATTTAATTTAAGCGCGTTATTATAAAACTGTTTTTTTGTTTTTTTTTAGTTTTATTCGGGCTTTTTGTTTAATTTAAGCGCGTTATTATAAAACTGTTTTTTTGTTTTTAGTTTTATTCGGGCTTTTTGTTTAATTTAAGCGCGTTATTATAAAACTGTTTTTTGTTTGCACGGGTTTTTCAGTACAAGTGCATTATTATTTACACTTTTTAATTTGCTCGGGCGCCAGTTAATTGTTTCACTATGAATTTCTTTAAAAAAAACTAAATAGTTTTTTTATTTTATTTTATTATTTACTTTATTTATTCAATATTTCACTTAAAGTTAATCATTAAGACACTATGTGTCTATTTAATTTTACAAGTTATTAATTGATAAGGCACTATGTGCCTATTTATTTATTTATAATTAATTAAGACACTATGTGTCTGTTGTTTATGAGCTACTATGTAAAACTGACTTCTCTATAGAAGTTTAATATAAATTACAAATTTTGCTTATGATTAATTTTATAAATATTGTTCCGTAAGCGGAAGCATTAATTAATAGGGTTACAAATTATTGCTTCATAAGCGGAAGCTTTTTTTATTGTTCCATATTTATCGTCTTTAAATTAAAAGTATTCTGTTAGCTAAGCATTTATTTTAATGGCCGATAATTAGGTCAAAATAATGAATGTTTAGTTAACTGAAAATTATTTTGCAAACCGTAAATTTGTAAGTTAATTTAAATATTCGTTTCCTTAACTTATATATATATACTGTCAGCGTCAAAAGAAATTGTACACGTTAATATGTTATGTTTTTATCTTTATTTTACTAGTTTGCTTTATCATTTTATTCAACATATTATGTTTTTTGAAAAATATATTGTATATTCTTTCATATTATAAAAAAAAAAAAACAAAAATTTAACAATAAAAAAAATTATAGAACAACAACTTAAAATACTTCAAATTCACAGCGTCAAAAGAAATTGTACAGTAAGTATAAAAAAATTATTTCAAAGAATTTTAAAGAGGTTAGTATTTTGTTTGCTTTCCATTTGCGTTGATTACAGCTTGCAATCTTCTGGGCATCGATTCCACTAGGTTTCGGGTTACATCGGAAGAGATTTTTTGCCATTCCTCCATTATCACTGATTGTAGAGAGTCTTTGCTGGTAATCGTTCTTTTTCTAATTTGACGGTCCAGATGCTCCCACAAATGCTCGATAGGGTTAAGGTCAGGTGACTGGGCGGGATGATCCAGCTGTTTTGGGGTATGATATAGCAGCCATTCCTTTACTATTTTAGCAGTGTGCTTAGGATCATTGTCTTGTTGAAAGACCCAAGTTTGATCCAAGCCCAATTTGTCGACACTAGGTTGCAAATTATCTTTCAAAATGGTGAGGGTAATCTGTTTTATTCATAGTGCTCTCTATGAAAACCAAGTTACCTACACCACTGGCTGCCATACACCCCCCATACCATGACCGAACCACCACCATGCTTGACGGTAGATATTACATTTTGTTGGGCAAATGCTGAATTATTGCATCTCCAAATTTTAGTTGGTGTTTTCTTACCAAAAATTTCAAATTTGCTCTCGTCAGTAAAGACCACATTATTCCAGAATGAATTTGGTTTATTTTGATACTTTTTAGCAAAATCTAGACGTCGCTGTTTGATTGATTTTTGATATGAAAGGTTTGCTTCTTGGAACTCGTCCACGTAGTCCATTTGCATGTAGTGCTCTACGTATAGTACTGGAGCTAACGTTAACACCTGAGCGTTCTGAAATGTTCTCGGATATTTTAACAGCACTTTCAGTTGGATTTTGCTTCACTCGTCGCACAATGGATCGTATTTGAGTCGCATTTAGTTTACGGGGTCTTCCAGATTTGGGACGATTTTGTAAATTTTCGAACTTTTTGTAATTATCAATTATATGTTTTACAGTATTATGGCTTCTATCAATCACCAAACCAATTTCACGCAATGTTTTTCCTTTTTTATAATATTTTAGCACAAGTTCGCGAACATCCAGGGAGGTTTGTTTACCCATTTTGAAAATAAATTTCGTTACTCAAAAATCTTCAGATTTGAACTGATCCTCACGACATCAAGTCAATTAATAATTATTATAATTAGTTAATATTGCCTACAACATGATAAAAAGTCAAATCACTAAAAATAACGGTAATTTTTTACCGTTAAAATTCTTTAAAATAATTGGTGCACGTGTTGTACAATTTCTTTTGACGCTATTAATATGAAGATGTTTTTGTTTTTGTTCTATGAATTTTTGTTATTGTAATATTGTTGTTGTTTTTATTATGTACATTAAGAGAGGAGAAAATATATTATTAAAAAAACAAAAAATGTAAAACAAAAGGGAATTGCAAAAGTGTATAATTTAACTGCAAACATAGAGGAACAACGTGTACAACTTCTTTTGACGCTGACAGTATATTGTTTGCACTTTCACTGGTTAATTCAAACAATGAGATGGAGGGTATCCAAAAATTCGGCACAGCCGAATTTCGTCTTTTTATACCAAAGTGTGATTTTTACTCGGGTAGTAAAAAAATTGAAAACAAAAATATCTAAGATTTGCAACTTCGATGCATCGCATTATGAAGAGCAGAAGTAGTATGTTGGTAGTAAAATTCGGCTTAGAAGCTGTTATAATAAGTGATTTTTAAATAGAGAAAGGATGAAATTGTATAGTTTTTTCGTGCATATGATTTATTTAAAGTACAAATATTAATAAAATATGGCTTTGGGTTAAAAAAAAAGTGATAATAGCTAGAGATAGGATTCTACCCGGTATTTACACAAATACTGGATAAATAACGGGTAATTACTAGTGTCCGACAGAACAGTTCGGCCAAAAACCTATATTTTGTCGGTTTTTTGATATCTAGAGGCAATGATGACAAATTTTGATATTGGAAACATGTTTGTTGAGCCGATTTAATTCCATTTGGTGTATAAAATTTAAGAGAAAAGCCGAAGTTTAGCTATAAAGTTAAAAGTTCGACCGCCAAACTATTTTCAATTTGACCGAACTTTCTGAGGCCGAACAGTGAGTTCATTGCTTAACTACAGACTTTTCTTCAAATTTGACATTCAAAATAGCATCTAATCAGCCGAATTAACATTTTTCCATCCGCGAAATTTGTCCATATTGCTTTAAAATACCGAATACAGACCAAATGCATTTTCTGGCCGAACTGTTCGGTCGGACACTAGTAATTACCGGATATATAAATTTTTCAGAAATTAATTTGGGTATTTATAAAAATTTAAATGTCAATTACTGAAATCTATGATAAAAAAAAAGAAAAATTGTTATCTTTCTTTGTGGAAAAGATGGAATGATGGTTGTGATTGTGCAACTGCTCTGTAAGCATTGTTATTTTTATTCATAAAATTTATTATAAAGTCCCTTAAATTTTGCTGCTCAATGTGTTTAAACCCACATTTTTGTCATATACCCGGGTATTTGCTCATTTTCATCCAATTTTTACCTTTCATCGGGTATTTACCAATTGGATATTTACCCTTTTCCCATCTCTAATAATAACCTTGTTCAAGACAAAGAAAAAGCTAGTAGTACATTTGTACTACCGTTTATTGTAGAAGTATTGTATAGAATAGGACATATAATAAGAAGGAGCATTTTGTGTCACAAATTATTTAAAAACAAATTTACATATTTTTATTTAGTCATATTATTTATGTCCTCAATGAGGATTACATGTTGCATTTTAATCAATAAAATCACAGGAGGTAAAACAACACGTTGCTAGTACATTTGTACTACTATTGTGTGCGTGAGGGTTAAGAGAATTGTGTTGTTAACAATGAATATCATGCTGGGTTGCCAAAATGCAATTTTAATGATATTTGGTGGATTATGCCTTTGATGTTTAGACCAGTCCACAGCGGGGGGTTTTTGAAAACGTTGCAAAGACAATTTTTTATACCAGACACACTCAAAAAAAAGTTACTAAAGCAATTATTAAAACAGTTTTCAATCTCAATAAACAATTAATTAAGAAGAAAAAGCATTCTAGTAGAGAAATGAATTGTGCATTGGTATTAGCTAATTCTGTCTCTTCTGATCAAAACAATACTTGTGTGTACGTAGTGTGACCAAACTCCAATTTAGTCGCAGTCAACGCTGTGTCGACCGTGGCTCAACTGGTTAAGAGGTGAGATTACGATGCATAGCTTTGATGCTAAGACTGTGAGTTCAAATCACAGTACGACACCAAAAAATAAAAAGTTTTTCATATAGAGCAAAATTAACAATATAAAATACTTTGTTCAATTGACACATAAATTAACCACTGACGAGTCCCAGGAGGGGGACGAAACTGCGGCAGTCTGGTGTATCCCTTGTGTCCGTAAAATTTTTCAATAAAAATGTTTTCTTCTTCTTCTTCCTGTAAAGAGACTAACTAAAGAAATATTCTACAGAAATTAATATAAAAAATTAATTACGATTGTCATTATCTGACGGTTGCAAAACACTTTCTAACATAAAATTTGAATAAACTTGCTTAACGGCGACTCAATCTCTAACCTACACTTGGTATCCAACTATTGTATGTGAATAAAGCGCATCATAAAACGTGATAATTACTTGTGAAAAAGAGATAGGATTAAGAAGAAAAAGCATTCTAGTTGAGAAATGAATTGTGCATTGGTATTAGCTAATTCTGTCTCTTCTGATCAAAACAATACTTGTGTGTACGTAGTGTGACCAAACTCCAATTTAGTCGCAGTCAACGCTGTGTCGACCGTGGCTCAACTGGTTAAGAGGTGAGATTACGATGCATATCTTTGATGCTAAGACTGTGAGTTCAAATCACAGTACTACACCAAAAAATAAAAAGTTTTTTCATATAGAGCAAAATTAACAATATAAAATACTTTGTTCAATTGACACATAAATTAACCACTGACGAGTCCCAGGAGGGGGACGAAACTGCGGCAGTCTGGTGTATCCCTTGTGTCCGTAAAAATTTTTCAATAAAAATGTTTTCTTCTTCTTCTTCCTGTAAAGAGACTAACTAAAGAAATATTCTACAGTAATTAATATAAAAAATTAATTACGATTGTCATTATCTGACGGTTGCAAAACACTTTCTAACATAAAATTTGAATAAACTTGCTTAACGGCGACTCAATCTCTAACCTACACTTGGTATCCAACTATTGTATGTGAATAAAGCGCATCATAAAACGTGATAATTACTTGTGAAAAAGAGATAGGATTAAGAAGAAAAAGCATTCTAGTTGAGAAATGAATTGTGCATTGGTATTAGCTAATTCTGTCTCTTCTGATCAAAACAATACTTGTGTGTACGTAGTGTGACCAAACTCCAATTTAGTCGCAGTCAACGCTGTGTCGACCGTGGCTCAACTGGTTAAGAGGTGAGATTACGATGCATAGCTTTGATGCTAAGACTGTGAGTTCAAATCACAGTACGACACCAAAAAATAAAAAGTTTTTCATATAGAGCAAAATTAACAATATAAAATACTTTGTTCAATTGACACATAAATTAACCACTGACGAGTCCCAGGAGGGGGACGAAACTGCGGCAGTCTGGTGTATCCCTTGTGTTCGTAAAATTTTTCAATAAAAATGTTTTCTTCTTCTTCTTCCTGTAAAGAGACTAACTAAGAAATATTCTACAGTAATTAATATAAAAAATTAATTACGATTGTCATTATCTGACGGTTGCAAAACACTTTCTAAAATAATTATACTAATTTTAAGTATAAACTTATTTTTTAGTAAAATTTTTTGCTATTTTTATTTTACAAATTACAAAATTGTTTACTAATTTTAGTTGCTAATTTAACTAATTTAATTTTACTAACTTTTAAAAACCGATTTGCTAAAATTAGCAAAAAAAAAAAAATACTAATGAAATCATTTTTTTTTTAAGCTAAAAATTATTTGATAGAAAAAAATTTGAGCTTTATTTATACTTTAAAATTAACTACACTCAGGGAAAAAAGTTTTATCATATTGATAAGCTCTCTTCAAGTAAATTTGTTACCGAGCTTCTGCTTGTTAAAAAAAAAAAAAACTGAAATAAAATAATTAGGTTTAAAAAACAAAAACAGCTAGAAATTGAAATACATTGCAGCAATCCTGCAATTACTAAAAGATTTTTGACTACACCATTTCTAAAATAAATTGACAAATTCTACTACACCATTTCGATTTGGATGTGTTAATATATTGACAAATTCTACTACACCATTACGTTTTGGATGTGTTAATATAAATAAGAAATATAACTACACTATTTCACTATTGTATTTATATTGTATCTAACAATATATTTAAAAACAACAAATACACTTTTTTAACTGTGTGGCAATTGTATTTCGAAATCTAAGTAAAGAGCTGACCAACACCATTTCTAATAATATATTTTAGATTTTTAGAAATTAGCAAACTGTCTTCTTCATTTACATTTTAATTTCACGAATTTTCAAAAATTAAAAGACACCATTTTCAATTTAATTCCGAAAATTGAGTAAAAAAAAAATCACTACACCAAAAACTAGTAAAAAACTAAACTTCCTTTAATTAATCAAATTCATCATTACATTATTTATAAAGAAAATTAATGATATAGACACTGATACTGATATAAATATAGATGCACCGTTTTCTTTTGAATTTAAAAATCCAATTGTATTATGAACATTTTATCTACACCATTTCAAGTTGGTTAACTCAATATCACAATTTAACACTTAAATAATATTAGTTACACAATTTTTAATTTGCTTATAAGAAACAAAATTCACTTTCTCAAAGAATAACAAATCTGAACTGCACAATTTCGAAATTTCATAAAATTAAACAACAACACCATTTCAGAATTTATTCAAAAACGTTATAGAATACCTCTGAAATTAATACAACAAACTTATGTATAACATTTCTAGTTAAATTGAAAATTTACTACTCAAATTCGAGTATTTATTAAAATACTGGCTGTTTCATACTTAAGGAACGCTTATTATAAAAAATAAAACCCACCCAGGCGTATGAGTGTTACATAAATATTTCGTGTAATTTGCATTGCTGGAGTGGTGTGGTGCATACTAAATTTGTTGTTGCATACTTTCGAGATACATAATATGAAAACAACCGGCCAGACGTATGAGTGATATTTAAGCTTTAATAAACATTAATTTTTTAGTTGTATGTGTTGCATTTTTATAACCTGCTGTTGTATACTTTAGGGGTACTTAAGACGACTGAGTGATATTTATAATTTTTATAATTTTTAAACGGAAAAGACAGAAAATAGCAATATCCATTGTGTTTATGGCAAAAAAAAAAAAAAAAAATTAGAAAAAAGCTAAATAAATAGTCAAACTTTAAAAAAGATAAATTAATTACACTTTTCAAAAGAAGAATTTAGAAGTTTTAAGGAAAAAAGCTCTTAAGGCGAAGAATATCACACAGAGAGAAATAAAGTGCCAACCGAATTGTAATATTAATGGTATCAACTTATAAATTCAGTTAGTACAACGATATTTACATTATATTTCGGAATATTTTGGGTGTTACAACTAAAATTCAGTTGAATTAACCGAACATTGTTGTGAAAACTAATATAAAGTTGTGACAACTGTCATAAATTCGTTATAACCGAATTAGAGTCGTACTAAACGAATTTCAGTTGGCAAATAGCTAAATTTTTCTCTGTGTGCAGACAAAGACAATTTTAAAGCACAACAATCTGAACATAAATCTGTTTTTAGCGCAAACATTAAATACCCAAAAATGGCACACAAAAAAATTAAACATGAGTAAAAATGTCAAAGAAATGGCTAAAAAAAAACTTATTTTTTTCTCTGTTTATAAATTGTAAGCCTGTTTTCAGTTATATTCTTTTTAACAATGCATTTTCTTAAAATAAAATAAATTTTCTGCATATAAAAATATGTTTCATAAAAAATTCATTTCCAAAAATAAATATAGCAACAATACCATTTTCGTCTAAGTATTTTATTTTACTCAAAGACATAAAATAAGTCGAATAATTATCCAGGAAAAAGCAAGATTTCACTGAAATTTGTTTTGCTTTTTACAAAACCGTGTTTAAGGATAACTTTCAAAAAATTTTAAAAAATAATTTTGTAAGGTGTTATTTGATTGGGCTTTAAAAATCTTGACAAAACATATTTTTTCTTGATTCTTGACGAGCATTAAAACTATTCTTGAAAATCATGTGAAATCAAGGCCGTCTGTCACCTTGTATAATAATATATAATATAATTTTCTGAAAAAAACTTGTTAATGGTGTATCTAAGCTTCATCATAAAATTACATTGCTATGTTATGGTATACAATTGTAAACGGTGTTATACAAATTTTCAAAATACAATTTAATTGACAATGGTGTTGGGAAGTTTAATTTACTAAATTTTTTAAATCTAGATAACTTTATTGACTTAATTCTTTTTTTTTTTTAAGATAAGCAACACTCAGGAAATTCTTTCTATTAATTCATGTGTTGCTTTCTTTGGAAAGTGGATAGTAGAGAGATGAAAGGTGGTGAAAGATGAAGGGCTTTAAACATGGCAACATTGTAATTGCGCGAGATGATAAGTATTAAGTAGAGTTGGCGAACTTATTGAAGCTTTTTGTTTCACAGTCCTGATTCTTTATTTTAGTTCGGTTTGGTTAAGTGCTATGCTAACACCGAAGGTGGGCGCAGCGATTCATATAAGTGATAGAAAACTCATACATATTATTTTTCTAAATTGATGTTGTCGTCACCGGGAATCAAACCCGGGACCATGTGTGTAACAGTCCAACGCGCTAACCATTACACTACAATATCCACAACGCCCAGAAACACAATGAAGTAAACTTGTAAATAGTGTAGGTGAGTTTCATATTAGTATCCCAGCAAAACCACACATTACCAAATCATGGGTAAGGTAATGTATCGACAAAGGGCTCCATGCATTAATTTACACATTACTTCACTGATGAATTTTACAGGCGATAAGCTTAAAAGTAATGGGTGGACTCATTACCTTGTAGGGGGTAAAGTAACTGGTTACTTATATGGTTACATGGTGGAAAAAAAGTAATGTGTCTATAAATATATTTTCATTAAAAAAAATGTATACAACATTTTTTTTTACAGATCTTTTTTTTATTAAATTAATAACGTGGTCATGCTGGGATTCGAACCTGGGGTATCTGGTATTTAACAATTAGTTAGACGAGAACTGTAAAAACTGAGCTATCGATACATATAATATTTTATTGCTTAAAATGTAAATGAGTTGTTGTGTTTTGTGTTTTTCTTCGTGATATTAAAATATACACCTTACCATTATGCTTACAACAAATCAAAAGTAATTTGTCTATAAATAGATTTTCAAAAATATATATTAATAATTACTTTACGTTTATGTAATTGATGATCGGTAAGGCATTATTTTATGTTTTGAAGTAATGTAAAATGTAATGAGGTATCATTACAAGGTAATACATGAGTGTTCAATTATCGGTAACTCATTACTTCTTGTTGGAAAATAATGATACAGGTAAGGAGTACACATTACAAAGTTTTGCTGGGATATTTTATTAAGTGTTTAGTGGAATGGAAGTTCTTTGAAAAATGTGTGGTAATGTTTTTCTATTTTTTTTTTTAATAAAACTGTATATAACGTATTTTCCTTCTTTTATAAACACAATTTGAAATGGTGTCCTTAAGTTATATTTATTTTTGTGTAAAAAAAAGTAATAAAAAAAGTGTAATTAAGTTTTCTTTTAATTCCAAAATAATTTAAATATATTAAATATTGATTTCATAAAGTTCGATTTTACTTTGTTTACGAGCTGCTCAATTTAAAAAGCTGTATTAAATTTTTCAAACCAGCTGCACGATATAAAAAGCTTTATTAAAATTTTCAAACGAGCATTTTCATTTTGAAAAGCTCTATATTAATTTTCTTGCGAGCCTTATTAGTTTAAGCAGCTCGTTTCATTTTAGGTTGTGAGCTTTGTTGAAAAATTTATATATTTTTGGCTTACCAGCGAGCTTTTTCCATCCCTGACTTGAACTTTGACAATAAAATTACCGACATGTAAAAGAAATATTCATATATTTTCTTAATAAACTATTGACATGCTTATTTGTATACCTAATCCACTACTACACTTTAAGGCTATAATAAATTTAAATACGGCATGACCGAATTTATTATACCGTTTATGACCTTTTTAATATTTAAAGAGAGAAGTACTAAGTTTAAACATTTGAGTGCTAAATACGATCTTTAACAAAATTTTGAATACTTAATTTTATTATCTTTGTTTTGTGCATTAATAATGTTAATTTTACATCAATACTGCGGTAGAAACGAAATTGTACCATAATGTGATGTAGGGTACAAAAGAGACCATAAATTATATGCTAATGTTATAGAACCAATATGCTATTAAATCCTACTCAATACTCATGTGAATGGCATATATATATAAGGAATGTTATCTTGTCATTGTGAGGACTTTATTTCATTTTGTGTATGTGTGTTTATATTTGCAAATACCTTAATTCTCTGTTCATTTCATATGTTTTTTAGTCATAAGGCTTTTTGTCTAAATTGACTGAAAGTACATCACAATATCAAAACAGGAACTGATGCCTTTAAAAGTATTTTTGGTACACCCAAAAAAAATTACTCGTTAGTAGCAACAGTTGTCATGACCATATTTTTCTGTTGTAATAACAGTCATTAAATTGAAACAACAGAAATTCTGTCACGATAATAGAATTTCGATGTCCTCATCAGAAATTCGGTGATAACTACCAAAAAATTCGATAGCTACAACCGAACCATTCCACTGGCTACAAATACGGTTGCTACTACTGAGACAATTTTTTGGGTGTAGGGTAATTTTTTGTAGCAGAAACATTTTTAGTGTCATTTAAGATTACTAGAGCAGGGATTACTTTTGGTTTTTAGATATCTTTAAATAATATATATAGCCGTATTAACTAAAAAGATCAGATTTCAGATTTCAAATACATTTTACTTAATATATATTTTAAGCCTAAAAAAGATTTGTTAAATTTGTTAAATGGCAACACTATAATTTTTATTTTTGTCACTTGAATTGTATTGATGATAAAAAACGATTATTAATTTATGAGGTACTCACTCGTATCTATAATTTTTTTTGTCGTATTTGATAAAAGTTTTGTTTTTATAAAATAAACATTTAATGAGAACTCGTCAATAATTAAAAAAAAAAAAGAGTCAAATCAAATTGTTCAGTAAAAGTGTAATTTAAATGATGATTTGACTGCAGACCAAAAAGTATTCAAATAACCAATTGTATTTTATTTGTTCTGATTGTTTACACAACACTAGTTCATTTTATATTTTAACATTACTTTGAACTAAAACCATGAACTAATGTTTCTTTTAAACGAGCTTAAGATACTTTATTTATAAATTATAATTATTTATTTCCAATATTTCGTCTCCACATTGGGTGAATTCTTCAGGAACAATTTTTATAATTTGATTAATAAAATTTTTTTTTAACAATTCGAAACTTATAAAATGTTGTCTAAACACACATGTTCAAAAAATGCAATATATGATAAAATAGTGTTCTATTCTGATTGAAAAAATAATCATTTTAATGAGGCGAGGGTGAAATGTTTGAAATGTTTGCACTTTAAAATGCAATAGTTTTTCCAGAAAAGAAAACACCATTATGATTCTCAAAATATATTAAATTCAATGATCAAAATATACTACAATTCATGATTCTCAAATTATAAATTTTGCCAGTTAATTTAAACCACAATTGCTTCCAAACTATTATTTTTAGAGTTTCCGCTATCAATCTCATATTATTATATATATTTTTTTTTAAGGGCTCTATCACGTAAACTAAGCGAGATAGAGCAATAATGGTTTCTCTGTATCTATAATTAAGAACTGTTTAGCACACGCACATGTAGTAACAAATGTGGACCTGCCTCTGGTCAGATCCAAAAACTCCCATTTAACAGAGATTTTCGGTTAATTTAGCTTAAAAACTTTGTTGTTTTAGCAGAATTCTTAGTTAGTTAACTGTCAACTCAAATTTTGTACTTCTCAAAATTTATGTCACCTAAATTTCTCAGACTGTGATTCTCTACTTTATTGAAAATTTTTGCTGGCGCTAATTCAGTTACTATTTTTCTGTTGTCGTGGATGAATATTATACTATTTGTAAGGCTTTTTGATGAGTGTAGAGAAGACCCAAAATGCATCCAACGCAGCCACGTCGATCATGTTGAAATTTGCTTAAGGGTCATCTTTTTCCATTGCGATCTGGTACATTACCCCTACTCTGGCTTTTGATTTTATTGGAAAAGTCATTAACCTTCTCTTTTCCATTTAGTGTCATTTACTTTATTTTTGTTGAAGTTTACCGGCGAGACTTAATCCTCTTACTAAATTTGATATAAATCTATCGCGACTTAGCGGTGATTTGTACAATGGATGAATGTGATTGCCTCAAAAGGTTGAAGGAGGATCATCGCTGGCATTATTTATGACCCACAAAATTCCAAAAGCAGCAAGTTCTTCTAATGAAATCAACTACAATGCAATATGGTGATATAACGTAATTTATACAATATCGTTAAGATAAATACACACGGGTACCCGTGTACCCTTATCAGGAGTCTAAGCATATAATCTTATCAGGAGTGTTAATAGCAGGTATTCAAAAAATTGCAATATGCACTTTCAAATGGATGTATTTTAAGCAATTTATATGTATTCAGACTAAAAATGTTTTATTTACAATATATTCAACAAACAGCAATAGAGTGAGGTAAGTTTCTAAAAATAGAACTGTTGTGTTGTTGGAGTTGTACTTCTGAGATTATGTATGCAAGAACAAAACACCGTGTATTGAATAAAATTAGTTTTAATCACAACAAAACTCGACCGGACGATAGCTCAGAGGGCTAAAGCGCTCTGTCTAACGTGTAGTGCGAGTGCATGTAGCATTAGAAATTAGTTTATCTATACCACGGTCAGTGATTGCACAGAAAAGTTTCATATAGACGCAATCGAGCAAATAAAAACATAACAAATATTACATTATACAAAAAGAAAAATTCAAAAAAACAGGGTCACTGACGAAGGTTCAATACCAGAAACTGCGCAGTCTGATTCAGAAAAAATTGAAAATTTGCAATGTAGTTATGATTTTTAGAAAATACACTCATTCTTCTCTACCACGCCTTTCACAACAATATATAAAATTGACCAGTTATTTTTCAAACACTTAAATCTGCATGGCTGTCGAAAGCGTTAAGCTGTTGTCGTTGTTACTGAGTGCGAAAATTTCTAGCCAACAAATATTATTTAAAATTCCAGCCATAAGTAACGGAAAATTGCAACTGATAGTGTTATGGTTTGGTATGTATGGATGTGTGTGTATGGCATGAACGAGGTGTTCGCACACAAATACATACATGATTTTTATTTTTAATAAAATAAATAAACACCGTTGGCAATGTCTTGAAGATATCCTTGATGACGGGCCACCGTGGCAGTAGTAGTTGCCATTTCATTATAGATATTTTTTTTTTTAAAAGAGCCATTGTTACTCATCGGAGAAAAAAATTTGTAATTTGTAATCAGTCCGTAACGTGGCCAGATTTCTAAATTTTTGACACGCTTTAAAATCGTAAACTCCAGAATGAAAAAAAAAAACACCCAAAAAATTCACAGAATTTTCTTTTTTTTTTAATTCCAGAGACACAATTGTTTAGTCTCTTACAAAACAAAAAAAAAAAAACGATGGAAAGTCAGTTCATCCATTCAGGCTGCACAGTGTTAACCGATCATTCAATAAGTTGTTTTGAGAAAAAGACATTTAAAGTAAATATCGCTGAAGACTGAAAACAAATAAATGAACATCTCGATTTCCTACACCCTTCTGATTTCAACCAAAATTGGCGCTCTGAACCGATCTATGTGATGACAGTCGCGTTTTCAATTTAGTTTTCTTATATCCCACATATACCTTTTTTATATAAGTTGACCCCGTCTCCTTCGCAACAAATGTTATAGATGACATTTGATTTGTAGTTCTATGTCGAGTTTTGCCTTAGTCTTGCTAAACAGTTTGTTTACAGAGTTAATTATTTTAGCGCAATTTCAAATTATATCAGAATTCATAAAACGTTTGCACAATCCTGGAGAGCCACGTAGGGTGGTGACGGTATAGAAGAATAGTTGCTAATTAAAATATATTTTTTCAAAAATTTTAGAAAACCAGTTTTTTTTGAAATACAGCGGTTTTGAACCATGGATTTTGAAAAAAAAATGCATTTTACTGCCAAGAAGTGGATTATTTTTCTAAACCACTAAAACCACAATTTAAATACCTTTAAAATGAGGCTTCAATGACTCTTGCAGATTAAACCGTTAAAAAGATATGGGAAATTATGTTCAATTACTTGTTTTTTTTTTTGTGTAATACATTATTTTTTATGTAAATCTTTTTTTCTACTATATTAAGTATCTTTTCATAGATTTTTCTAAATAACTTTGAATTTCGTAAGAGCTATACATATTAATTTGGCAACAGCATAGTGGGATAAACTATAATTAACATATAGTTTTTTGAATATTTTTAAAAACCAATTTTTTGAAATTATGTATTTTACCTTTAAAAAATTATTTGTTCGCTTATTTTATTTAAAGCATGATGGCATTGGCTTTAAAATGAGGTATCAGTGAATCACGTACCTTAAACCGTTAAAAAGATATGGACTATTAAGTATGACTGCTTTTGTTAAATTTTCGATTTTTTATCATATTTTAAAACGCAATATTTCCACGACCGTTAGAGCTAACAACCTAAAACTTGTACGATGACATATCATAAAGACACTTATCTTTCGTACCAAGTTTGGTTAATATTAAAGTGGGAAGAGGTTGAAAATTCGATATTTTTGATGGTTTTATATGGAATGAGTCTGAAGGTTAATGTGCCCCAAGGAGTTTGTTAAGCAAACTTTAACTTGGTTGTTTCTGTAAATTTTTTTTATGTATCCCTTTTATACCCAAGGTCCATGCAAAAAGGGTCCGAAATTTTCATGTTCAACGTAAAATAATTTAAAAGTATTACACTTTTCCTATAGTTATACATAGTTTATGAAATATAATTAAGTTAATAATACAATATGACTTTTATTCCTCTAAATAAATATTGCACAATTAAAGGTCGAAAAAAACATAATTTTTATTTTTAATAAAAATTATATCAAACTTGTATAAAAGACAAAGTGCAGTCTAGTTTACTCTCCCTGTTTTTGTTTATAGACAAAAACAAAAAAATAAAAAGGAGCAAAAACAAAATATGTGTATTGAATATCCACCAAAGGTGGGCCTTGCACATAACAAACAAGTTTTCAATTTATTTTTTGATCAATGGTGATACTCTTTTGCTTCGAGCTAATATATATATTAGTTCTCATGTAGTGAGTAAACTAGTTTATATGAATGTTTGATGTCTGGCATGTGATTGTTACCTCTTTCAAAACGTGTTCTGATGATGGGAACCTAGAAAATTCCCGAAATAGATCTATCAACACATTCTTGAAAGCTTCAAATAATAAATTTGCAAACAAAAAAACTCTATAGATTATAATCTATAGAGTTAGGACAATATCCTAATAAAGAAATATAGAGTATGGCCTCGATCTTGAATAATTTTCATTTTCATTAAATATATAACTATTGAAAATATTCGCAGTTTTGGGAGAAAACATTCAAGCTCACAATTGTGAGCCTAGATCTAAAAGAGATATAGAAAATGTGCAATCCAATCTATCGCAATGTGAAATAAAAAAAATAATCAATAAATAAAAAACATCAAAAGATAGGTAACATCTGAAAACAACATGGCGTATGATGAATACAATACATGTAATCATATTTATCATACGGCAAGTATGTATATTTAATATACAAATTTCATAATTAGGGTTATCAATTTCATGCAACTAAAAAAGGAAAATATATGCTTATAAAATGCAGCTAATAATGAATTTGCACTTTTGTGAAAACTGGTTTAAAATTGAGTTAAATTCAGTTACAAATTGGACTCGTTTACATTATGGAATTTGGCAGGTAAACTGGATTTTGGCTAGACAACAGCAAAAATTTTGTAAACAAAACAACATAAATAAATTAACCTCAAACTGAAATTTTTTCTAAAAAGATATTAATTCACGGCGGAAGACAACAGTTGCAGCGAATATGAAAGAAACAATGTTAATTTTGCTGAAAAAAGGTGTTTTTAGTGGGAGATGACTTTTTGGAAGGACAATATTTGTTTTTGTTCTTCTGGTCACCATATCAATAATGTTTGCACAAATTGTCGTTGCCGGACACAAAATAAGTAACTGCATGATGAATTGAATGTATGTTTCAGTACAAAATGGCATTTTATTGGAATTATTTTATGATTTGGCCAAGTGTGATTTTTAATTTCTGAAGGTATTTGCCGTAAGCTTATCAGGCCAAAATTTTTCAATGTATATAAAACAAGTCAATTACATTATTTACCCGACGTTTCGTCAATTTTTTGTTGACTTTCGTTATTCTCTTTATCTAATATTCTTATTTTGTCAAAATCAGCTGTGTGGCCTGTATTTCGCATATGTTGTGACAGTGCTGTTGATTCTCTTCCTTTTTCAATATTCATCTTATGTTCGTTCATTCTTGTTTCTCAATTTCTTTTTGTTGTTTCTATGTATATTAATTGGCAATCGTGATCGTTGGTTCCTTTACATCCTATTTCGTATACAACGTTGTTTTTTTTGTTCTTTTTGATCGGTACTTTAACATTAGGAAATAACTTATTTATTGTTGTGTTGGGTTTATATGCAAAGTTTATTTTTGGTGATTCTATTGTTTTCCTTAAATTCTTATTGTCAGTGAGTCCAGGGACGTTTTTACACTGTAAAAATGTTTATCATTGTTACTGTGGTGTGTTTTGAATATCGTTAAAGTTTATTTTGTTTATTTTCCGGAGCATTTCATCAATTAATGTTTTACTAAGTTTTTTGGGGAAACTGTTGTTGGTGAGGTTTTAACACTCGTGTTATTTAATTTTCCCAACTTTTTTTTGATTTTTTTGCATTTTTTCCACAAGTTGATGCCACATTTTGCAAATTTCTCTCCCAAAATAGGTGAAACACAGTGTTGTATCGATACAACAACTTTTGAACGTAATTTTAAACCAGATTGTTCGACAATATAGTTATGAATTTGTATGGAAAATCTGATTTGAAATTACGTTTCATAACCAGACTGTCTTCAGATTTCAAGTATAATGTAAATTTACTATTTAAAACCAAAAATATACACCAAAAATATGAAAATTATATACTCAAAAGTTAACTTTTTGTGAAAATTAAATCGACGATATACGCAAGCAAATCAATTTCTGAATAAGTTTTTCCGATAACTTCACGAAATGAGCCCCAAGGAGTGGCATTCGGAGCAACTTTGAAATCGTCCATACAACGAAGGGACGGGATTTTTTCATAAGCATTTCATAACTAATTCTAATGCCAACAAAATTTTCACTACCATTTGATTGTAATGAAATTTTTTGGCATTAGCATTTGTAATACTAATGAAATCACTATAATACCTAAAAAAGTAATTACAATTGTGTAAAAGAAAAGCATTTGTTTACAAAAAAAAAAAAAAAAAATGGAGTGTAAATGTAACACTGAATACGGGAATCGAAATGGAAAGAGGAACTAACTTTTTTTTACCCTATAACATATGTTTATGTTTGTATTATCACGTAAATAAGTAAAAAAGTTAAATCACCCTGTGGTTGTTTTATAACAATTTATCACTCGGGATCTCTCTCGTAAGGGTATTTTAATACACCAAATGGAGCAAAAATTTTGTCCGTTTTTCTCTATCTCGCTTAGTTTTTTAGATACTTGCTATTTTAAAATATTGCCATTTTGTGAATTTTTTTGCAAACATTAAAAAACAAGAGCCCACTTCTGACAACACAAATGTGTTAAGTGTTCCGTTTCCACTCGTTCCCCGTTTCATTCCATATCGTTCCACTTTGGACCAATGTTCAATTCTATTATCGGAGTAATTAAATTGGCAATTTCACATACGTATTTGGGTAAACAAATAATTGAGAGTGTGATTTTTTCATTAAAAATACATCTAATATTCCCATTTGAAAATATGAAATTTCAAATTTGGTCCGACTCAGATCTCGGTTTTTGCAAACTGTGTAGCGTGACGAAATTGGGGTCAATTAATTTTCGAAAGTATTGTTTATTTAACTAAATAAATTCTTGATTAAGTAAAAAAATGCAATATCTTGTTTTAATAAAAAACTACATAAGTTTAAATTTGAAATTAAAAACAAAAATCAAATTTTTCTGATTTTTTCCGCCAAAAAGCACCAACAACAGTCTTATACCTCCAGATAAATATTTTCTTTCTGAACATTTAGGGTCTTTTATATAAAAGCGAGTTGTGTTAAATAATTTTTTATTTCGATATGCTTTCCCCCACAGCCGCTTCTAAAGTTGCCACATTTTCAATGCAAATATCAATTTTAACCCACTGTTAAAAATTGTGCACGCCTCCCAATTAGGTAGCGGAAGCGGTTGTAGACATTTCAACATATGCCTAATTTATTGGGTAAGTCTCTATCAAATTCAGCTTTAAATGTAGACATGGCAGCAAAAAATGTAAAAAATTACAGTTTTTGAAAAAAAAAATATTTTTGGGGTTTGTGGGATTGCTTACATAATATCATAAATTCGGTCAAAAATTTCACATTTCTGCATTAAAAGTCTATTTAAGTCCAAAAGATCATTATATTATCTCTATTAATAAAATTTTTTATTGAATAGTTAAAATTTACATTTTAACGAAAACTGAAACTTTATCTTCCTATTAGGATATTCCAAGTTTTTGTTCTACAAATAGTTTTTTTTGGTAATTTTTTTTTTTGCGAAATTATTTTCATCACTTTCTTCTTTTTTTAATTTGTTTACAAAAATTATTTTAATTTTCCTTCTTAATATATAAATGGTACACAAAATTTGGCACAGCCTACTAAAGTGCTGCCACTTGCTTTCCTTTGAAAGTAAACCATTAAAAATCCCAGCCCTAAAGATTTCTATTGTTGTAGAAGTCTCTTTAATTTTTTTTATAATAAAGTTATTTTTTGTGGGGAGGGAATGTTTGCTTATAAGGCCCTACATCTGATTTTTGGGTTATATTAAAACTAAGTGCAATTTTCCAAACCCAAATACACTCATAAAAAAAAGATAGTTGAGGAGAAGTCGCATAAACGGGTTCCAATTAAGATGAGTTCATTTTTTTTCTTTGTTGTTGTCATTTAAATCAGTTATTTAACTAAAGTTATTAGTTTGAACATTTTACCTCAAGAACAAATTTCATCCGTATTTGAACTAATTTTTCGACCTAAACTTACGGAATTCGTGATTCACAAATTTACAAATTTTTCTAGCTAATTTAAACCATAATTGTTTTAAAACCCGTTATTTTTGTGTCTCCGGTATCAGTCTTACTTGTATTGTAGATGGTGGTATTTTCACATATTTTTTATTTTGCAATAACAAACTAGGCTACATCTCGAAAACTAAGCGAGGTAGAGCAAAATGGACCCAAACTACTCTTTATTAACTACTTATATTCCCGGTAATAAATATGGACCAGTCTCTGGTCAGATCCAGAAATACAAATATAAGAAATATAAGAAATTTTATGATGATTCAGCTTAAATATTATGTTGATTTAGGTAAGTTCTATGTTAACTTTACTACATCTGTCAGCTCAAATTTAGTTCTTCTAAAAGTTGGGACACTTTAATTAAGCAGACTGTGCTTCTAAATTTCATTGAAAATTCTACTGGCCCAAAACTCATTAAAATTCTGCTTTAAAAATTTGTAGCTGTTTGGGTTTTAATACAGTTTCTTTATTTTTAATGTAAATGTCAGTAGAATAAATTTAATTTTTTGCTAACCTTGTAGTTCATCTCAAAAAACAAACCACATCAAATGACTGTTTTATGATTTTACATTCATTTTTTACATTCGTTTTTTGTTATTTAAAAGAATAAAAAAATAAATGTTTGTTTATTTTATACTAACAAATGTGGTTAATTTTGACTGCAATTGTGGTTAATTTTTTTTTTTTTGAACACTAAAAAACAAATGACAATGTTAGTTAAATTTACTGAAATGTAAGTCGTCATTTCTTTAAGTGAAATTTCATTTGATTTTAACTACATTTGCAGTATTCTAAGTGAAGTTCAGGTACTATTTTTTGTTGTCGTAGGCATGGACATCTCTTTGGGACATTTTTCGGCTATTTATGATTTTTTTGGCAACCAGTATAAAATACTTATATAACAATTAACCAAACAAATTGAAAAACTCTCTTAACCCCCCGCAAAAAATAACCTGGATTTGGTAAGCAGTAACAACATTTTATGCTTCCAAATTAGCGCTTCACCACCTTGCATACTATAAAGCAATTACGGAAGGCATTCTGTAGTGATTCCCAAAATGCCTTCTTTGTAGCAATGAATAATGCTCACAATGGAGCAATAAAGAATGCATACCACGAAGCATTAATGTTGTCAACATAAAAAAAGCGATTCTTATTAGGCATGAATTTATTGCTACTAAGAGCACATGAAATAAGCGCTTTTCACCTGCTTAAAAGTGGGACATTGCGAACAAAACTCATGCCTTCTGGATATGGTTTGGAAGCGCTTTGTAAATATATAAAGCTTTCCGGAAGCGCTTTTTGGTAAGCACTATTTTTTGCTGGGTATGCTTCTGAAATTGTTAGAAAATGATGTAAACTCGACAAAAGTTTGTATTTTTTGCTGGGATTGCTTCTAAAATTGTTAGAAAATTATGTAAAATGGACAAAAGTTTGGATTTAAATTAAAATTTTTCTCATTTAAACCTTTTGTATGTAGTTTAAATTATGAAGAATTCTTCATGTGATTCTTCAAAGTAATTTTTTTTAATTAATTAATTTTGTTAAAATTTTGTAAACAATTTTTACTATTTGCAAAAATCTGAGTTAGCGAACAGGTCACATAAGCGAACATTCCCTTATTTATTGGTATGTCTTCTTGTCTGTATTACATTTCTATTAACACTTATTTACAACAAAGTTTGTATATCACAGGTGGTCTAGAATTAGGTATTAACAAAAAAAAACAAAATACTCCAAAAAGTGAGTATAGGGCTTGGAAGAACTAGATCACCGATTTCAGAAAAACTTAATTAAAAAAAAATCTGCAGACAAATTTAAAAATGATAGACTTGTATACAAAATTTTAGAGAGATCAAGAACTTTGTTTAATAATGCTTTCAAACCCTATACTCACTTTTTTTGGAATATTTTTTTGTTTTGCATATACCTAAGTTCAGACCTCCCATGTATTGACGTGTTAACAACCAACCCATTTATTGTTGTACTAAAAACGTCTTTTGTTTGTTTAAGTGTTGAACGGAACATACTTTAAGGCTTAAAAAATTTTATGAAGTAGAAATGGTAAATAAAAAAAAAACGGAACAAAATATATTATCGAAAACTTCTGTTCCAGTTCATTGATTTTTCAGGAATTTCGTTAGTATTTTTGTGTGGAATTTTTCATTCAGAATTAAGTGTGATTGAGTTAAAGGGAAACCAAAGCACAATTTAATAAAATACTGATTAAAAGGAATATTGGTTTTAGGCAAAATGTATGCAAAACATATGATATACTTCAAAAAAATTCGACACCTGTTGAAACTGACATTAAATGCCTCTTATTTTTCACGGGCGTTTAACTAAAAATTATGTTCATATGCACCCTACATACTTTCAATGCAACCAAGTGAAACATGGGAACAATTTGACTTTAACAGACAGCCCCATTTTTTTTTTTTTTAATTTAATTTTTACCATAAAGTGGGGTTTCTATACTGAGTATAACAATAATAAGTATATTCGAGTACTTTTTCAGTAAGGTCGAGTAAAACTTATTCAGTAACAATATTACATAGAGTAAGACCAAATTTATTAAAACATACCTAATATTAAAAAAAATACACTTTTCATTATGAAAACAATAAAAATTAATTGAAAATGACGACCAGAAATATTTTAAAATAGTATTTAACATCTTCGATAGTTAGTAAATAGTTATTTTTCACATTAAATTCAAAACAATTATAACTTAATTTAAAATTTGTTTTTTTAAATAAAATACAAATATATTTTTTCAATCATATGTTTTTTTACTTACAAATTCTTTCTAACAAAAATTTAACCGGTAAGAACTTGTGGGCTTTTTGGCATCAAAATGTCACTTTACTCTCTCTATTTTTATTATTTTACAGAGTCTTTTATAAACGAAAAAACTTGTACGAATTTGTGAAAATTTTTGTGTTATCGAACAAATGTAATATTTGACTCATTCCATATAAAACCATTAAAAAATAACCAATTTTCGACCTCTACCTCCTTTAGTTTTAACAAAACTTGGTATGGAAGGTATGCGTCATATATATACATATGTCATCGCTCAAGGTTTGGGTTGTTGGGTCTAACGGTTGTAGAAATATCGCGTTTTACTATATGAAAAAAATCTAAAATTTAACAAATTATTTTTTTTTTATTTTATTAATTAATAACACAGGTCAACAGCAAAAAAAGGCTTGACTAACCACTATATAGATTTGATGCATCATGGCTGCCTAAGTACAAAAATGGTAAAATTTTTCAATTCTATGGATAATTTGACAATTTTTGAGACATTTCTCCACTTATGTTGTCATAACTCAAAAACAACTAGTCCGATTTTGTCAAATTAAATTTACAAAAATTAAGGTTTACAATGTCTTTAAAGAACGTGTACAAATTTTTTTAATGCGATCAATAGTTTCAAAGTTATGAAACAAATTGTTAGCAAAAAAAAAAAAAAATGCTAAAAAAAAAAAAAAATTTGAAAAACAAAAATCTGGAAAAAATCGAAAACTGCAAAAATATTACTTTTTATTTTTTTGTAGTAAAGCTACATATCATGCGAATTAAACTAGATATGGATCATAAAAATCGATGCATGCTTTACATTTTTATTTACAATTAATTGAAGGTATCGCATATTTACAAGCACTGTAGAAAATTGTACCTACTATATAATGAAAATGCAGAACATAAAAACTCAGGTGCATTTTACGACACGCATTTTGGCAAAACCCCTTTGGGAAAAACCTCTATGACATTTTTATGATTCTAATAATTAAAAAAAAATAAGTAATAAACAAAAGATTGTTTAATTTTTACGATTGCGGTAGGATAGTAATAAAACGCTCATAAATGTGCGTGTACGCTGAAGTGCTCTTATTTTCCGTTAGCTACCTGTAACGGATGATTTTTTTTTTTCATAAAGTCCTTAATGTTTTTTAGGATTCTTGGGAATAATAAAAAATTTGCAGCACACACAAACTGTATCCACACAAAGGGTTATCCCAAATTATAGTATCAGTATTTATAAGATCTCCTTGACCCTTTTTATTTCATTCAAGAAGTTTTGCGATAATAATACCTACACAAAAATTAGAGTCATACAGCTTAGAAGTTAAAAACAATTTTCAAATATTAATAAAAATGAGCCAGAAAGCCACAACATTTTGATGTAAAACGATCCAGATTTATTTTGTTATGTGTGCGGCCAATATATCACCGGGAAAAAACGGAAGTCCTTCTTAACTTCATTGCAAAAGTCATATCAGATTGCTATAATATCTATCCGCACAATTTGAACCAGCATTGGACACCGAGTACTATATGCATTCCATGTCGATTGAATTTATCTATGAATTCTTCTAACGTAAAGTAAGTATAAATTAATAGATTTGGAATATTTTATAATTACAATATTTCTTAATTAAAATTTGAATTCTTCATATTCCTGATTTCAATTTTTTTTTTTTCATTTTACAGACGACACTTGGAAATTTTGAAGCCTATGCTATGGAGGAGAAACAGCGAACCACGCATCCGAGTGTTATTTTTGTGTTTGATGGGTGTTTTGATGGGTTTACACTTGCAGTTCTACATTCACAAGAAATAGAATATGCTCAAGATCGGGGGTGCAAGCTGTAGTCATGTGCTTTCATCTTCACCAGGACACTCAACCTCAAGTATGTCTTACCAATCAGATATGTCAGATCCAGCACTACCATCTACAGCTGAAAATGACGAGTTCATCCCACACAAACATTTCTCGCCGAGACCATGGAATCAAGATCAGCTTAATGATGTAATTAGAGACCTTGGATTGTCGAAAAGATTTCTGAATTACTTGCGTCCCGGATGAAAGAAACAGGTCTCATAACTAAAGAAACTAAAGTTTCGTATTACCGTACTCGAGAAAAAGACTTACTTCATTATTTGCTGAAGAGGATGACTTTTGTGTACTGCACAGATATTTCTGGTTTGATGACTGCCATGGGCTTACAGAGATATGATTCAAACGAATGGCGTTTATTTATCGACTCATCAAAAACGCAGCTTGAAGTGTGCCCTTTGGCATAATGGAAAATAAATTTCACTCCTTGCCGATCGCACATTCAACCAAAGTAAAAGAAGAATACTCTGTAATTGCATTGGTCATGAAGAAGATAAAGTATGATGAACATAAGTGGGTAATTTGTGTTGATCTTAAGATGGTAATTTCCTCTTAGGCCAACAAAGCGGCTTTACAAATATCCTTGTTTTATATGTTTATGGGACAGCAGAGCTAAAACAGAACATTGGAAGAGAAAACAATGGCCTTCTAGGGAAACACTAGTTCCAGGTACGCCAAATGTTATAAATGTGGCTCTAGTGCCCCGAGATCGCATCATATTACCCCCTCTTCACATTAAACTTGGTCTGATGAAACAATATGTTAAAGCACTTAACAAAGATAGTGAATTTTTCCAGTATATTTCAAGGAAGTTTCCCAATCTAAGTATGGAAAAGCTGAAAGCAGGCATATTTGATGGCCCACAAATTCGCAAATTGGTGAACGATACTGAATTTGGCAGTTCAATGTCAGAAATTGAGAAGAATGCATGAGATTCGTTTGTATGGGTTATTCAAAATTTCTTAAGAAATAACAAGGGTGATGATTACGTTTCGCACGTTGAAGAGATGTTAACTCACTTCCAGAATCTTGGATGCAACATGAGCATCAAAGTACACTACCTGCACAGTCACTTAGATCGTTTTCCTGAAAATCTAGGAGACTTGAGTGAAGAACAGGGCGAACGATTCCACCAAGATATCCGGACAATGGAGGAACGATACCAGGGTCGCTGGGATGCACACATGATGGCTGATTTTTGCTGGAGTATTCAGAGTAACACTTCGTTTTTCAACAATAGTAGAAAATCG
>CM037853.1:65655776-65679253 GCA_021234595.1 Delia radicum
TATGAAAAAAACACACAATTATTTGTTTACCCAAATACGTATGTGAAATTGCCAATTTAATTAAGTGGAACGATATGGAATGAAACGGGGAAGGAGTGGAAACGGAACAATTAACACATTTGTGATGTCAGAAGTGGGCTCTTGTTTTTTGCAAAACAATTTACAAAATGGCAATATTTTAAAATGGACAGTATCTCCAAAACTAAGCGAGATAGAGCAAAACGGACAAAATTGTTGCTCCTCTGGAGTATTAATATACCCTTGCGATATAAGGAGAATATAAGAGTATATTAATACTCCAGTTCTGAGAGAGATCCCGAGTGACAAATTTTTATAAAACAACCACAGGGTGATTTAACTTTTTTCCTTATTTACGTGATAATACAAACATAACATATGTATAGGATAATTGAAAGTTAATTCCTCGTTCCATTTCGATTCCCGTATTCAGTGTTACAATTACTATCCATTTTTTTTTTTTTTTTGTAAACAAATGCCAAAAAATTGTATTACAATCAAATGGTAGTTAACTAATGCTTATGTGCGCCCCGGTAGGCTAGTTGGTAGCGTGCTGGGTTATCAGTCGTGGGTTCGAGTCCCACCAGAGGCACTTTTCTGTTTTCGCTACAACGCGCCGAAAGCCATAGTAGCTAGTGCTCGGTTAGGGTAATAGTATATAATTTGTAATTATATGATTATTTATTAATAAAAAAAAAAAAAAAAACTAATGCTTATGAAAAAATCCCGTCCCTTCGTTGCATGGGCGATTTCAAAGTTGCTACGAATGCCGCTCCTTGTGGCTCATTTTGTAAAGTTATCGGAAAAACATATTCAGAAATTTATTTGGTTGCGTACATCGTCGATTGATTTTCAAAGTTAACTTTTAAGTATATAATTTTCATATTTTTAGTGTATATTTTTAGTTTTAAATAGTGAATTAACATTATACTTGAAATCTGAAGACATTCTGGTTATGAAACGTAATTTCAAATCAGATTTTCCATACAAATTCATAACTAGATTGTCGGACAATCTGGTTTAAAATTACGTTACAAATTTGGTTGTAGCGCCTATTTTGGGAGAAAAATGTAAAAAACAAAAAAGATTTATTAAATTTGGAAAAACGAAATAACACGAGTGTTAAACCCAATAAAATGCCATTTTGTACTGAAGCATACATGCAATTCATCATGCAGTTACTTATTTTGTGTCCGGCAACGACAATTTGTGCAAACATTATTGATATGGTGACCAGAAGAACAAAAACAAATATTGTCCTTCCAAAAAGTCATCCCCCCATTAAAAACACTTTTTTCAGCAAAATTAACATTGTTTCTTCATATTCGCTGCAAATGTTGTCTTCCGCCCGTGATTTAATAACTTTTAAGAAAAATTTTCAGTTTGAGGTTGTTTTATTCATACATGGGATTATTTCATTAGCATTAGAATTTCATTAGCATTAGTTAACTAATGCTAATGCCAAACGAAATTTCATTACCATTTAATTGTAATGAAATTTTTTGGCACTAGCATTTTTCCTACTAATGCTAATGAAATCACACTAAAGCCTGAAAAACTAATTACAATTGAACAAAAAAGCATTTGTTTAAAAAAAAAAATAGAGTGTAAACCAATGTTCCAATTCTATTATGGGAGTGATTACATTTTTATTTTCACGTACGTTTTTGGGTAAACAAATAATTGAGACACCTTGTGGTTTTTTCATAAAAAATTAATCTATCGGAATCTTTCCCAGACCTATAATATTTGTATTCAATCAATTGCAATTTGCTTCCTTTAATTAATTCATTACTAATGGTAATGAAATTTAAAATCAATACCTTCAATCAATGAAATCACATCAATGAAATTCATTACTATTAATTTAAAAAGTGCTATTGAAAATAATTTCATTACAATGGATATCAATGAAATTGTAATGAAATCATCAATTAATTAGTCCTTTCAATTAATTAGTCTTATGTATGGTTTTATTTATGTTGTTTTCTTTACAAAATGTTGTTGTTGTCAAGCCAAAACCCAGTTTGCTTGCCAAATTCTAGAATGTAAACGAGGCCGATTTGTTACTGAATTTAACTCAATTTTAAACCAGTTTTGGTGAAAGTGTAAAACCATTATTAGCTGCATTTTATAAGCACATATTTTTCTTTGCATAAAATTGATGACTCTAATTAATGAAATCTACATACATGGCGTATGATGAATATGATTACATGTATTACTCGTATATTCATCATACGCTATGTTGTTTTGAGATGTTAACTATCTTTTGATGTTTTTTATTTACTGATTATTTTTTTTTTATTTCACATTGCAATAGATTGGATTGCGCATTTTTCTATATATTAAAAAAAAAAATTTGCAGGAAACAAAAAAGTTAAAGCTGTCTTAACAAACTCCTTGGGGCACATTATATAATGTGCCCATATCATTCCATATAAAACCATGAAAAATATCGAATTTTCAACCTCTTCCCACTTTAATTTTAACCAAACTTGGTAAGAAAGATAAGTGTAATATTGATATGTCATCGTACAAGTTTTAGGTTGTTAGCTCTAACGGTTGGTATAAATATTGCGTTTTAAAATACGATGAAAAATCGAGAATTTAACAAAAGCGGTCGTACTTAATCGTCCATATCTTTTTAACGGTTTAAGCTACGTGGTTCACTGATATCTCATTTTAAAGCCACTGCCATTATGCTTTAAATAAAATAAACGAAAAAATAATTTTTTGAAGGTAAAATACATAGTTTTTCAAAATCCGCAGTTAAACCGCTGCATTTCAAAAAATTGGTTTTTTAAAATATTCAAAAAAATATATGTTAAATATAATTTATCCCACTATGCTGTTGCCAAATTAGTATGTGTAGCTCTTACGAAATTCAAAGTTAGAAAAAAAGATTTACAAAAAAAAATAATGTATTAAAAAAAAAAAAAAAAAAACCGTTTTGCAGAAGTAATTGAACATAATTGCCCATATCTTTTTAACGGTTTCAGCTGCAAGAGTCATTGATCCCAGCTGCAAGAGTCATTGATCCCTCCCAAAAATAATCCACTTCTTGGCAGTAAAATGCATTTTTTTCAAAATCCGTGGTTTAAACCGCTGGTTTTCTAAAATTTTTAAAAAAATATATTTTAATTAGCAATTATTCTTCTATACCGTCACCAAATCCCTATGTAGTACACCAGGATTGTCCAAACGTTTTATGAATTCCGATATAAATTTGAAATTGCGCTAAAATCCATTTACTCTGGGAGCAAACTGTTTAGCAAGACTAAGGCAAAACTCGACATAGAACACAAATCAAATGTCATCTATAACACTTGTTGCGAAGGAGACGGGGTCAAATTATACCAAAAAGTATATATGGGATATAAAAAAACTAAAGTAAAAACTGCGGATATCATCACATAGATCGGTTCAGAGCGTCAATTTTGGTTGCCATCAGAAGCGGTGTAGGAAATCGAGTTGTTCATTTTATATGTTTTCAGTCTTCAGCGATATTTACTTTAAATGTCTTTTTCTCAAAACAACTTATTGAAGATCGCTTGACACTGTGCAGCCTGAATGGATGAACTGACGTTTCCATCGTTTGTTTTTGTCTTGTAAGAGACTAAACAATTGTGTCCCTGGAATTAAAAAAAAAAAAAATTCTGTGAATTTTTGGGTGTTTTTTTGTTTGTTGGAGTTTACGATTTTAAAGCGTGTCAAACATTTAGAAATCTGGCTACGTAACGGACTGATTACAAATTACAAATTTTTTTCTCCGATGAGTAACAATGGCTCTTTTAAAAAAAAAAAGATCTATAATGAAATGGCAACTACTACTGCCACGGTGGCCCGTCATCAAGGATATCTTCAAGACATTGCCAACGGTGTTTATTTATTTTATTAAAAATAAAAACTATGTATGTATTTGTGTGCGAACACCTCGTTCATGCCATACACACACATCCATACATACCAAACAATAACACTATCAGTTGCAATTTTCCGTTACTTATGGCTGGAATTTTAAATAATATTTGTTGGCTAGAAATTTTCGCACTCAGTAACAACGACAACAGCTTAACGCTTTCGACAGCCATGCAATTTTAAGTGTTTGAAAAATAACTGGTCAATTTTAAATATTGTTGTGAAAGGCGTGGTAGAGAAGAATGAGTGTATTTTCTAAAAATCATAACTACATTGCAAATTTTCAATTTTTTCTGAATCAGACTGCGTTGTTTCTGGTATTGAACCTTCGTCAGTGACCCTGTTTTTTTGAATTTTTCTTTTTGTATAATGTAATATTTGTTATGTTTTTATTTGTTCGATTGCGTCTATATGAAATTTTTCTGTGCAATCACTGACCGTGGTATAGATAAACTGATTTCTAATGCCACATGCACTCGCACTACACGTTAGACAGAGCGCTTTAGCAATCTGAGCTATCGTCAGGTCGAGTTTTGTTGTGATTAAAACTAATTTTATTCAATACACGGTGTTTTTGTTCTTGCATACTTAATCTCAGAAGTACAACTCCAACAACACAACAGTTCTATTTTTAGAAACTTACCTCACTCTATTGTTGTTTGTTGAATATATTGTAAATAAAACATTTTTAGTCTGAATACATATAAATTGCTTAAAATACATCCATTTGAAAGTGCATATTGCAATTTTTTGAATACCTGCAATTAACACTCCTGATAAGATTTATATGCGTAGACTCCTGATAAGGGTACACGGGTACCCGCGTGTATTTATCTTAACGATATTGTATAAATTTACGTTTTGTCACCATATTACATTGTAATTGATTTCATTAGAAGAACTTGCTGCTTTATTGGAATTTTGTGGGTCATTAATGGTGCCAGCGATAATCCTAATTCAACCTTTTGGGGCAATCACGTTCATCCATTGTACAAATCACCGCTAAGTCGCGATAGATTTATATCAAATTTAGTAAAGTAAATGACAGTAAATGGAAAAGAGAAGGTTAATGACTTTTCCAATAAACGCAAAAGCCAGAGTAGGGGTAAAGTACCAGAACGCAATGGAGAAAGATGACCCTTACGCATTTTTCAACATGATCGACGTGACTGCGTTAGGTAGATTTTGGGTCCACTGTACTCTCAAAAAAAAGCTTTACAAATAGTATACAATTCAGCTACAACAATAGAAAATAGTACCTGAATTAGCGCCAGCAACATTTTTCATTGATATTAAGAATCACAGTCTGATAAATTTAGGTGACTTAAATTGTTAGAACAACTAGATTTGAGTTGACAGTTAACTAACTAAGAATTCTGCTAAAACAATAAAGTTTTTAGCTAAGTTAACCCAAAATCTCTGTTAAATTGGTGTTTTTGGAGCTGACCAGAAGCAGCTCCACATTTGTTACCACATGTGTGGGTGCCTAACAATTCTTAATTTATAGACACAGCGAAACCATTTTCTGTCCATATTGCTCTATATCGCTTAGTTTATGAGATATAGCCCATTAAAAAAAATATAATAATATGGGATTGAAAGCGGAAACTCTAAAAATAATGATTTGGAAGCAATTGTGGTTTAAATTAACTGGCAAAATTTATAATTTGAGAATCATGAATTGTATTATATTTTGATCATTGAATTGTATTATATTTTGAGAATCATAATCGTATTTTCTTTTCTGGAAAAACTATTGCATTTTAAAGTGCAAACATTTCACCCTCGCCCCATTAAAATGATTCATTTTTCAGTCAGAATAGAACACTATTTTATCATATATTGCATTTTTTTAACATGTGCGTTTAGACAACATTTTATAAGTTGCGAATTGTTAAAACAAAATTTTATTAATCAAATTATAAAAATTATTCCCTGAAGAATTCACCCAATGTGGAGACGAAATATTGGAAATAAATAATTATAATTTATTAATAAAGGATCTTAAGCTCGTTTAAAAGAAATATTAGTTCATGGTTTTAGTATTTGTATTGTATTCTTTTTTTTTTTCTTTATTCAATCAAAATAATTAAAATAAATAAAGATATAAAGTTCATAACAGTGACTATTAAGTCGTCTGTTATACTTAATTTTAACAATTATGTGTATTCACAATAATTAATAATTAAATTCATCTATTATTATTTTTCTGTATTTTAATGCGCTATTTACATAAAAATAAAGCCTCTTCCATCCATTTTCTCTTTCTCCATTTAAAATATCTATCAATTCTCACTCGTTTAAATAATTTTTTCCTAAATGCCTGATTCGAAATTCCTTGAGTATAGGACATTTTGCCATAAAATGAATAAGATTTTCATCTTCTCTCATATTACATAGACTGAACATTTTATTTTCAATGTTATCAAACTTATTAGAGTTAATGGTAGCATATCACATCTGGTTTTCATAATTGTTCTTATTTGGTTTAAATTTATTTCAGTTTTCAATGTAGCTTGTACCTTTACTATGGTCTAAATATTTGTAAAATCGGTTTCTACTTCTCAAAGCTAACTCACGCATTTCTGTTAAATTTCTTGATTTAAGTTGTTGTAGCAATGCTGTTCCTTGACTGCGCCATTCCTCTGATGATATATAGTTTGAGAAATTTATATTAAGTTCTCTTCCCAATTCGTTCATTTGATTTGCCCAGAAAATATTATTTCTCAGTATCATTACCGATAGTTTGTGAGGTAATCTGTTTTGGTGATATTAAAAAAGAGTTTTAAATATGTAATTCATGTGTAAATTTAATGTATAAAAGTAACTAGACTCTGTTTTTGTTTCCAACGTAAGTGCGTAGTTTGGTGTTGAATCCGGTAATTTTAATATTCTTTTTTAAAAAATACCGCTGCAGTAAATCAACGTCATCAAATAACCAGCATCCCCAAATCTGAGCTGCGTACGATTGGATGGATCGACATATTGACTGAAAGAGTTTCCATTTAGTTTCAAGCTTTATATCAGTTTTATTCAAAAAACTTTTCCAAAGTTGCATTAATGCAAATTTTAGCTGACTTGTTTCTCTTTTGCAAATGTTTTTTGAAGATCATTTTTGGAGTAAGGATTACACCTAGATAATTATATTCATTTACAATTTCCACATCTTGATCTTTGTACTTTATTTTGTCATGTGCTGAAAGACGGCCACCCTTTCTAAAAATTATCATTTGAGACTTGGTCATATTTACCTCCATGTTCCACTTATTGCAATATATTTCCAAATTTTTTACCATTTTTTGCATGACCAATATATCATCAGACAATAACACAATGTCGTCAGCATATAATAATAAACGAACATTTACACCTTCTATCATTAAACCACCTCCTAAGTTATCGTGAAGGTCATTCAAATACAGGGTAAAAAGAAGTGGAGATAATAAGCAACCTTGCTTGACACCAGTGTAAGTTACAAAGGAGTCTGATAATTCGTTACCTGTCCACACTGCTGATCTTGTATGACTATAGATATTTTGTAGTAAATTAATAAATTTTGTGGAGATACCTAGGGCATTCAGCTTGTACATAAGCGAACTTCTTGAAACCCTATCAAAGGCCGCCTTAAAGTCCACAAAAAAGGCATAAGTTTTTTTCTTTTCACTAAACTTTATATTAACTATAGCCGATAAATTGTATATATTATCTACTGTGGAGTAATGTGGTCTAAAGCCGGCTTGAAATTCATTTAAGATATTATGTTTCTCAATCCAAATAGTTAATCTAGATTGTATAGTTCCCATCAACACTTTTGCCACACAATTCATAAATGAAATGCCTCTATAATTTCCAGGGTTATTTATATCTCCCTTTTTATGTATAGGAAATATAATACTATCTATAAAGCTTTCATGTACTATGCCAGTTTCAAAAATTATATTGTACGTTTTTGTCAATTCGTTTAAAAATTCTACAGAAGCATTCACAAACATTTCATATGGAACTCTGTCAGTTCCTGGTGATTTATTGGGTTTTGTTAATTGTAATACTTTTTTGATTTCATTTACTGTTATTTCTCTATCTAATTCTTCATCAGCATGCCACATTGGAGCAAAATATATTTCATTTAACACCTGTGTAGGATTTAGTAAGACTTGAAAATATTGCTTAAAATCATTGGCTGTTACAGATGTACCAAATCTGAAGCAATCGCCTCGGATTTCCTTCGCCAGTTCCCACCATTTTTTAGAATCATTTGTATTGTTGATTTTGTTGTTGAGACTTATATAATATTTTTCCTTTTGATCTTTACATTCTTTTACGTAGGTCTTTTTAGCTTTGAGATACTTTTCTTTTAGTTCAAAGTAATGTTAAAATATAAAATGAACTAGTGTTGTGTAAACAATCAGAACAAATAAAATACAATTGGTTATTTGAATACCTTTTGGTCTGCAGTCAAATCATCATTTAAATTACACTTTTATTGAACAATTTGATTTGACTCTTTTTTTTTAATTATTGACGAGTTCTCAATAAATGTTTATTTTATAAAAACAAAACTTTTATCAAATACGACAAAAAAAAATTATAGATACGAGTGAGTACCTTATAAATTAATAATCGTTTTTTATCATCAATACAATTCAAGTGACAAAAATAAAAATTACAGTGTTGCCAGCTTCGTGTTTTAAAATATCTTAATGTTTATTACTTAAAATACTAATTGTGTGTATTAACTTTTAACAAATCCTTTTTTAGGCTTAAAATATATATTAAGTAAAATGTATTTGAAATCTGAAATCTGATTTTTTTAGTTAATACGGCTATATATATTATTTAAAGATATCTAAAAACCAAAAGAAATCCCTGCTCTAGTAATCTTAAATGACACTAAAAATGTTTGCGCTACAAAAAATTACCTACACCCAAAAAACTGACTCGGTAGTAGCAAACGTATTTGTAGCCAATCGAATGGTTCGGTTGTAGCTATCGAATTTTTTGGTAGTTATCACCGAATTTCTGATGAGGACATCGAAATTCTATTATCGTGACAGAATTTCTGTTGTTTCAATTTAATGACTGTTATTACAACAGAAAAATATGGTCATGGTACCCCAAGCATTCGATTGACAACAAATACTGTTGCTACTAACGAGTCAGTTTTTTTGGGTGTACCAAAAATACTTTTAAAGGCATCAGTTCCTGTTTTTCATATTGTGATGTACTTTTCAGTTAATTTAGACAAAAAGCCTTTTGACTAAAAAACATGTGAAATGAACAGAGAATTAAGGTATTTGCAAATATAAACACACATACACAAAATGAAGTAAAGTCCTCACAATGACACGATAACATTCCTTATATATATGTATATGTCATTCGCATGAGTATTGAGTAGGATTTAATAGCATATTGGTTCTATAGCATTAGCATATAATTTATGGTCTCCTTTGTACCCTACATCACATTATGGTATGATTTCGTTTCTACCGCAGTAAAATAATAAAAATAAGTATTCAAGAATTTGTTAAAGATCGTATATAGCATTCAAAAGTTTAAACTCAGTGCTTCTCTCTTTAAATATTAAAAAGGTCATAAACGGTATAATAAATTCGCTCATGCCGTAGTTAAATTTATTATAGCCTTAAATTGTAGTAGTGGATTAGGTATACAAATAAGCATGTCAATAGTTTATTAAGAAAATATATGAATATTTCTTTTACATGTCGGTAATTTTATTGTCAAAGTTCAAATCAGGGATGGAAAAAGTTCGCGGGTGAGCCAAAAATGTATAAATTTTTCAGCAAAGCTCACAACCAAAAATGAAACGAGTTGCTTAAACTAATAAGGCTCGCAAGAAAATTAATATAGAGCTTTTCAAAATGAAAAGTCTTGTTTGAAAATTTTAATAAAGCTTTTTACATCGAGCAGCTTGTTTGAAAAATTTAATAGAGCTTTTTAAATTGAGCAGCTCGTAAACAGTGTTAAATAGAACTTTATGAAATCAAGCTGAAAAAACAGCTCGATCCCCACTAATATATTTACATTATTTTGGAATTAAAAGAAAACTTGATTACACTATTTATATTACGTTTTTTTTAATACAAAATGAATATAATTTAAGGGACACCATTTCAAATTGTGTTTATAAAAGAAGGAAAATACGTTATATGCAGTTTTATTTGAAAAAATAAATACAAAACGGGATACATATATAATACTGTGCAAAATACGGTTTAGACAAAATACTGGTCAAAAAATTTTAAAAATCCTGCTTCTCATAATACTGTTTTACAAAATACTGGATTTCACAATACTGTTTTGCATAATACTGTGAAGTAAAAACGTTGGTTTGCGAAATTTATTTTATTAAAAATAGCTTTAACAAAAGTTTATAATTTTCAAAAAATTAACAAAAACGTTTAACAAAAAATTTATTTCATAGCATTTTATAAACTTAAATTAGTACAAGATTTTTTGCAATTCGCTTTAGGTAGCCTGTATGGCTTATAACTCACACCTTTTTCTTATAACTCTTTTAATGCTTGTGAACGCTTTTCTTTTCTTTAAATTTCTGTAAAGTCTTTCTCCATTCGCGCGTTTTGAAATGGTATTTACAGCTACCACAACCTCATTACCCAACTGCCTGATAAGTTGGTATAATCCTGCCTTTCTACGCCCAACAACAGCTTTTAGTCTTCTATGCCAAGCTTCCACACTATTTTCAGTTCTTAACAAAAAGACAAGATTACTAAACATATGATTTGATTAACTACACGTGGGTATCAACACGTTTAATGCTGCTTTCAATATCAAAACATTTGCATATGATAACAACAACACAGGTGAACTGATGAACATCTGCAATGAGATCAGCTATTATTAATATATGTTGATTACATTAGAAGTGTCTTTTGGTTTTGTTATGGTTTATTTTAATAATCATATATAAATTGAGATAAATTTTACCTTATTATTACAGTGAAAGTTTTTGTAAAAATAAAGCAAAAAAGCGTGCGCATTTCTCCACCCAGTAAAACAGGATTTTGTAAAACAGTATTATGAAATGCAGTATTTTGTAAAACAGTATTACGAAAAGCAGGATTTTGAAAACAGGATTTTGTTATTCACAGGATTTTGACCCGAACCCTAGAAAAACATTACCACACCTTTTTCAAAGAATTTCCATCCCATCAACACTTAATAAAACATACTAATATAAAACACTCCTACACTATTTACAAGTTAACTTCATTGTGTTTCTGGGCGTTATGGGTGTTGTAGTTTAATGGTTAGCGCGTTGGCCTGTTACACAGATGGTCACGGGTTCGATTCCTGGTGACGACAACATCAATTTACAAAAATAATATGTATTAGTTTTCTATCACTTATATGTATCGCTGCGCCCACCTTCGGGGTTAACATAGCACTTAACCCCACCGAAGTAAAATAAAGAATCAGGGCTGTGAAACAAATAAATTCAATAAATTCGCCAACTCTACTTAGACTTATCATCTTGCGCAATTACAATGTTGCCATGTTTGAAGCCCTTCATCTTTCACCACCTTTCATCTCTCCACTATCCCCTTTCCAAAGAAAGTAACACATGAATTAATTGAAAGAATTTCCTGAGTGTTGCTTATCTAAAAAAAAAAAAATTAAGTAAATAAAGTAATATAGATTTCAAAAATTCCGAAAATTTCAAATTGTATTTTGAAAATTTTAACAACACCGTTTACAATTGTATACCATGATGTAACCTTATTTATACACCATTAACAAATTTTTAAAAAAAAATTTCAAAGGCACTTTTAAAATTAACTATACAAGTTGACAGACCGCGTTAATTTCGCTGGATTTACAAGAACATTTAATGCTCGTCAAGAATCAAGAAAAATATGTTTTGTCAAGATTTTTAAAGCCCAATCAAATAACACCTTAAAACATTATTTTTAAATTTTCTTTAGTTAGTCTCTTTACAGGAAGAAGAAGAAGAAAACATTTTTATTGAAAAATTTTACGGACACAAGGGATACTGTAAATTTTTTAAAAGTTTTCCTTTAACACAGTTTTGTATATGCAGAAAATTAGTTTTGTTTTAAGAAAATGCATTGTTAAAATGAACATAATTGAAAACAGGCTTACAATTTATAAACAGAGAAGAAAAATAAGTTTTTTTTTGCCATTTCTTTGACATTTTTACTCATGTTTGCTCTTTTTGTGTGCTATTTTGGGTATTTAATGTTTAGGCTGAAAAACAGATTTCTATTTAGATTGTTGTGCTTTAAAATTATCTTTTTCTGAAATTCTTCGCTTAAAACACAATGGATTATGCTATTTTTTGTCTTTTCCGTTAAAAAATTATAAAATTTATGAATATCACTAAGTCGTCTTAAGCATCACTAAAGTATACAACAGCAGGTACAACTAAAAAATTAATGTTTATTAAATATCACTCATACGTCTACCGCTTTGTTTTCATATTATGTATCTTGAAAGTATGCAACAACAAATTTGGTATGCACCGCACAACTCAGGCAATGCGAATTATAGCAAAATATTTATATATCACTCATACGCCTGGGTGGGTTTTATTTTTTTATAATAAGCGTTCCTTAAGTATGAAACAGCCAGTACTGATATTTTTTTATTATTTTCTATTTAACTTTTAAAATTTAGAAAACAAGTCTAAATGCTTAGTTATCCCTTTTTTGAGTAAAGAAATTATACATATTATAGAATACGAAAACTTTAACAAAAAAAAAAAAAAAATATTTTATTAAAATACTCGAATTTGAGTAGTAAATTTTCAATTTAACTAAATAACAATCAAATAACAGATTAAAACATTATTTTTAAATTTTTTAAAAGTTTTTCTTTAACACAGTTTGGTATATGCAGAAAATTAGTTTTGTTTTAAGAAAATGCATTGTTAAAAAGAACATAATTGAAAACAGGCTTACAATTTATAAACAGAGAAGAAAAATAAGTTTTTTTTTTGCCATTTCTTTGACATTTTTACTCATGTTTGCTTTTTTTGCGTGCTATTTTTGGGTATTTAATGTTTAGGCTGAAAAACAGATTTCTATTTAGATAGTTGTGCTTTAAAATTATCTTTTTCTGAAATTCTTTGAAAAGAACTTATCAATATGATATGATATTAATTTTAAAGTATAAATAAAGTTCAAGTTTTTTTCTATCAAATAATTTTTAGCTTAAAAAAATTATGTCATTATTATTATTTTTTTTTTTTTTTTTTGATTTTTTGAGTGTGTCTGGTATAAAAAATTGTCTTTTCAATGTTTTAAAAAAACCCCCGCTGTGGACTGGTCTAAACATCAAAGGCATAATCCACTAAATAGCATTAAACTTGCATTTTGGCAACCCAGCATGATACTCATTATTAACAACGCAATTCTCTTAACCCTCACGCACACAATATTAGTACAAATGTACTAGCAACGTGTTGTTTTACCTCCTGTGATTTTATTGATAAAAATGCAACATGTATTCCTCATTGAGGACATAAATAATGTGACTAAATAAAAATATGTAAATTTGTTTTTTAATAATTTGTAACAAAAAATGCTCCTTCTTATTATATGTCCTATTCTATACAATACTACTACAATAAGCTGTAGTACAAATGTACTACTAACTTTTTCTTTGTCTTGAACAAGGTTATTATTAGAGATGGGAAAAGGGTAAATATCCAATTGGTAAATAACCGATGAAAGGTAAACATTGGATGAAAATGAGCAAATACCCGGGTATATGACAAAAATGTGGGTTTAAACACATTGAGCAGCAAAATTTAACGGACTTTATAATAAATATTATGAATAAAAATAATAATGCTTACAGAGCAGTTGCAAAATCACAGCTTAAGTCTAATGTCTTGGCTTAACATACATTTAAATTTTTTTCCACAAAGAAAGATAATAATTTTTCTTTTTTTATCATAGATTTCAGTAATTGACATTTAAATTTTTATAAATACTAAAATAAATTTCCGAAAAATGTATATATCCGGTAATTACCCAATATTTACCCAGTATTTGTGTAAATACCGGGTAGAATCCCATCTCCAGCTTTTATCACTTTTTTTTTTAACCCAAACCCATATGTTATTAATATTTGTACTTTAAGTAAATTATTTGTACCAAAAATTTGTACAATTTAATCTTTTTTGTATTTAAAAATAACTTTTATTATGACATCTTCTAAGTGGATTTTTACTACTCATACTAAAATACTACTTCTGTTCTTCATAATGCGATGCATCTGAGGTAGAAACCTTAGATCTTTTTGTTTTCAATTTTTAAACTACCCGAGTTATACACAATCATATCCTTTTTAATATAATCCCATGACATGGGCTTACTTTTCTCACTACCAGTAATGACACCAGCTTACTCTCTGCACTGAACTTTAACACGATAAGTAGTTAAGTTGCTGATAAGTAGTTAAAAATATTGCGTTATCCATAAGTACTTAGTTTTATCATTATCTTAAATATAAAGTAGTAGTCTAAACAAAAAAATCTATTTTTCACTTATAGTAAGTGCATATATAACGACTAATTTTTATTTTTTGGAAGCTGGAAAGTAATAATATTTTGTGCAAGCAAGTCTTTTATGTTTTTATCGATTAAGTATAAAATGGATCAGAATGTATAGCGCACAGTGGTTCCAAATATAAAAAACATGGTAATAAGTATGTATCTTCTAAACTACTGGTCAAATCGGAAAAATTTGAAAAGCGGGAGCTAGCCTTTAAGAAAAACGTTTCTGCAGTCACCCTGTTTTAACAAAGGCTGTGCTACAGGTTGTAAAATTTGACCAACTCGGCTATAAGGTGTATAACTTCTACAAATGTGGACCGAGTTCATTGAATTTAGACTTTTTGTAATATAGGTTAGGACACAAAAATAAAAACATGCTTTATGTGCCATAGTAGCTTTAATAGTTTAGAAAATATTTCACTTTGAATTTCAAAATCTTAATTTTCTCCTTGACTTCTTCCTTATTTTTGCCAACAAGTTATTCATTATTATAAGAAAATGCTTAAAATCCTATTGTTATTTTTTTAAATTATCTTAAGCCGCAGTGATGATTTTTAAATTCAAAAATTTTAAATGTGTCCTGAAAATGTCATTTGATTGGTCACATAAGTGGTTGCTTTAATAACATTTATATGTATTTTATTAGTATTTGTTAGAATACTTTTTAACATATTTTGAAATAATACACTTCAAAAATGTTTAATAGTGCAATTTAAAATATTTTCGGATATGCACCCTACGCCCAGCATTGGTCAATAATTATGAATTTTGGAAGAGCCTTTTTTTATTTTTAAAAAGAGTGTACATATTTACCAGTTTCAGCAAAATTTTATTTTTTTTAATAAAAAGTAAATCATTGTCCTACGTTCCAAAAATCGTGTCGATATTGTTTATAGTTATTTTTACATAAAACCTCAAAGTTCAATGTAGTATTTTTAACGAAAATGAATTGTATATTTTTTTGTTTGTTTTTGCGGCAATGTTAAAAATTTTAAACAAGACTGATTTTTAATTCAAAGATGCATAAAACGTTTTTATAGTAAATCCCATCAATTCAAACTAATGCACAACTAATGCAGGTGTCTCAGTTCAAATTGTTATATTTAACAATTTTTTATTTTCAGGTTTACGGATATAAGGCTTTGTCGACGAAAACTAACGTTGCTTTTGTTTTTTACACTTGACTGCAAAAAAAGTGTCAAATATCAATTTTTCATGTTGCAACGGCCGCCATTTTGATAAATACTTTTTTTATGATTAAGGAATTGGTACTAAATTATTTTGAAGGCCGAGAACTTTTCAAACAGACCACTAATTGACAAATTTTTAATTTTTTATTTTTCATGAATTGTGCAACCACATACCAAAAAACAGAATTAAAAATCGTGTGCCGTTTGTTTCCACAAGTTTTTAAATATAGCTAAAATTCAGCCAACCTAACAAGAAGATCCCTTAAAACGACATTATAAACAAGTTAATAATGTCGGTTTTTTTTGGTTGAAAAATGCATTTATTTTAATAACAAAATGTATTGATACATTATTCAAAGTATTGTACATCGTTAGCCACGACTTTTTCCCATCTTTCTGGTAGCATATGGATTCCGCACCAAAGAACTGATACGGTTTTGAGGTAAAGAATGAATCATGCCAATTTCTGATACCCTTTTCTGAAGTGACGCGTATTTAAGTAAGGGCGTCCTGCATCGATCAAAACAAATAGTAGTCAGAAGGGGCAAGGTCTGGGCTATATGGCGGGTGAGCAAATACTTCGCATCTACTGTTTTGCAAATAGTTTTTGACCGGTCTTGCAACATGTGGCCGAGTGTTGTCATGATGGAAGATTATGGCCTCGTGTCTGGTCGAATATTCTGGTCGTTTTTTCGTTGAATCCTCTCTCCAAACGAATCAATTGTGTTTGGTACAGGTCCCCTGTGATCGTCTGTCCCGATTTCAACAGCTCATAACACAAAGCACAAACACAGAGCATTGCCTTGGCGCCATGGGTATTCGGCTTCAGCGTTGATTTGGCTGGTTGGCCGGGCTTTGCATATGACTTTTTGCGCTTGCGGTTATCATAAAGTATCCAATTTTTTCATCACCAGTAACAGTGCGATGCAAAGTTACTTCTTTTTGTAGCGTTCAGGCAGCATTTACGATATGCAAAATCGCATTTCAACGTGTCTCGGCTTCAAATCATATGGGACCCAATTTCTTTGCTTTTGAAAGAATTCCCAATGCTTTAAACGTAGAGAAGTGGCTTATTGTGTGACTCCCAATGATAATTATCATTACGTTTAAAAGCATTGGGTAAGAAGAACTTGCATTATAATGCAAGTTCTCTTGCGTTTGACAACAATCTTCGTGGAGTACTGCTTTCAATTCCTCATCTTCAAACATTTTTCGGCTGAGCAGGCCTCTCCTGTGTCTTCTGTGTCGAAATCACCACTTTTGAATCCCGCCAACCATCGTTCACAAGTTTTTTGAGTTGGTGCATGTTGACCGTAAAGCTTCTACCAAGAATCAATAACAGACTTCCCCGCAAAACATCTTTTTCAGGCACAATTTCGACATTATTATAGCGATTGAAAAAAAAATGTGTGTTTACACTTTGGCATTTATCGAATTCTGAATTATAATGACAGATGTTTACCCTCCAAAATACCGTAGTGGCTATTGTTGACACAAACCATATGTGATAGTTATGCCAAATGTTGTCTAAATCGAACATTAATAACTTCTATACCCAATAAGAATGAATAGATATAGAAAGATTTGGTAAAATCGGTACTTATTTAATTCAATTTTTATTTATTTTTCTATTATTTTAATTTTATTAGATTGCGCTTCATTAGTCTTTGACATATAGCATTCCGATGACATACAAAAGGAACAATGTAAATAATAAAGGCAAATAAAATACAGATACAACTCTGTATTTTATATATCTTATAAAAACAGAGTTGTTGTTATATTTGCCTTGTTATTTGTAATAAAAATGTTTACCAATAAATGGCGCATAGTTTTCATGCAAACAAATAAAAATTTTAACTAAAATTTAGTAGATTTACGTATTTTTTGTGCTGTTTAGCAAAAGATTCTGCTGATTTTACAGTTTCTGCGTGCACCGCCATTTTTAGCTACTTTTCTGTAACTTTTCTGCTATTTTTACAACTTATTTGTATGAGCGTAGTGTAATGTGTATTATAATAAATTGGATTAGGACACAATTCGGTCAAAACTGTATCAAATACTTTCTAATTGTGTTTAAATTAATCTAATATTTTATATCATATATAATTTGATGCAAATTAATCGTCATATTAATTATATAAAACTATATAAAGCTCCATATCAGTTTTTTTTTTTTAATCGGGCAAATAAAATACACTTCAATATAAATGCCATATTAGTTTGTTATTTACATCGCCAAAATACGTATTGTTTATAAAAACATAAAAATTATTATTTGTTTGTTGTATATTTCGTCAAATAATTTGGTAGTACAAATGTACAACCATCGTTTGTTTACGTTATGATTTTTTGTTGTGTGTCAGAGGGTTAAATTAAGTGTTCACTAATTTATTTGATTTGCCAATAAAATAGTAAAAACCAATTTAAAAACAGATGTTGTACTTTTGATCCCACTGTTATAATCACACTGTCATGGTCATGTTTTAAATTAAATATCTAAAAATACTTTATTTAATTTCAGTTAGAGCTAAAAATTTAATATAAAAGCTGTTGAACCTATTAGTGTAATTTTTAAACAAACAAAAAGTTCAAATCAATATTCGTTTAGCTTCATTAACATAAATAGTATAAGTGGTGTTAACTTGTTAAAAATCAAAGTAAAACAAAATATAAATAAAATTAGTAATAGAAAGAGGTAAGTAACATGAGTAACAACTCAAATATCAAAGTTAGTTGAAAAATTTGTAAAACGTTTTTTTTCCCAATTCTTTTTTTTTTTTATAAAGAGAAGCAGCACTCAGGAAATTCTTCCTATTAATTATGTGTTGCTTTATTTGGAAAGGGAATACCCAGCAAAACCACACATTACCAAATCATGGGTAAAGTAATGTATCGCCATAGGGCTTCATGCATTACTTTACACGTTACTTCATTGATGAATTTTACAGGCGATGAGCCTCAAAGTAACTCATTACCTTGTACTGGGTAAAGTAACTGGTTACTTATATGGTTACATGGTGGGAAAAAGTAATGTGTCTATAAATAGATTTTATAAAAAAAATTGCCACAAAAAATTTTTTTACAGATATTTTTTATAATTAAATAAATAACTGGGTCATGCTGGGATTCGAACCTGGGTCTCTGGTATATAAAATTAGTTAGGCGAGAACTCTATCAACTGAGCTATCGATACATACAATATGTTATTGCTTAACATGTAGATGAGTTGTTGTGATTCGTGTTTTTCGTTCGTGATATCAAAAAATATACACCTTACCATTATGCTTACAAAAAATCACAAAGTAATGTGTCTATAAATAGATTTTTAAAAATACATATAGTAATTACTTTACGTTTATAATTCATGCATTACGTAATTGATGATCGGTAAGTCATTATTTTATGTTTTGAAGTAAAGTAAATGTAATGGGGTCTCATTACAAGGTAATCCATGAGTGTTCAATTATTGGTACTTCTTGTCGGAAAAATATGATACAGGTAAGGAGTACACATTACAAGGTAATGCAATTAATTTATCGAACCCATTACCAAAATTTTTGCTGGAAGTGGAGAGATGAAAGGTGGTGAAAGATGAAGGGCTTCAAACATGACAATACTGTAATTGTGCGAGTAGATAAGTCTTAGAAATGTTGTTGCTCGCCACCTGATGTAGAGTTGGCGAATTTATTAAAGCTTTTTGGTTTCATAGCCCTGATTCATTATTTTACTTCGGTGGGGTTGAGCGATACATACAAGTGATAGAAAACTCATTCATATTATTTTTTTAAATTGATGTTGTCGTCACCGGGAATCGACCCGGCACCATCTGTGTAGCAGTCCAATGCGCTAACCACTACACCACAACGCCCACAAATTTACAGTTTTTGTACTCATTTTTAGTACAAATCATTTTATTAAAACGTTTTATTTCCAAATTTAAAGTTTTTGTACTCAGTTTAGTGCAAATCATTTAAAGAAATATTTTTCTGTTCTCCATTTTCAAATTACAAATTTTTGTACTACTATGCGTTGCTGATTTATGGCATACTATGTTATGGTATACAATTGTTAAAATTTTCGAAATATGATGTGAAATTTTCGGAATAAAATTTTAAATGGTGTAGTGAAGTTACATTTATTAAATTTTTGAAATCTAAATAAGTTTATTTACTAATTTTAGAAACACAATGAAGTAAATAGTGCAGGCAAGTTTTATATTAGTGTTTAATTTCCATGCTAAACTTTCGTAATATAATGGAATGGAAATTCGCGGAATCTAATTGGAAAAGTGTTGTAATATTTTTCTATTTAGGGTTTCAAATAAAACTAGATATGGTGTATTTTCCATCTTTTAGAAACGCAATTTGAAATTATGCCATTAATTCCTACACTTAGAATATTATGTAGGTAAAGACCACTGCAAATGTAGTTAAAAATTAATGAAATTTCACTTAAAGAAAGCACGACTTACATTTCAGTAAATTCAACTAACATTGTCACTTGTTTTTTAAATGACTAAAAATTGTAGTAAAAATGAACCATATGGTAGTAAAAAAATAAGCAAAACATTTATTTTTTTATTTTTTTAAATAACAAAAAACTACTTTAAAAAAATTAATGTAAAATCATAGAACAGTCATTTGATGTGGTTTGTGTTTTAAATGAACTATAAGGTTAATAAAAAAATGTAATTTGTCCTACAAATGACTGACATTTACATTAAAAATAAAGAAACTGTATTACAACCCAAAGAACTACATATTTTTTAGCAGAAGTTCCATGAGTGTATTTATTTTGTGTAAGAAAAAGTAATAGGGATAGTGTAATTAAGTTTCCTTTAATTTCAACATAATAATTTAAATATATTTGTTGGGATCGAGCTATTTTTGCAGCTCGATTGCATAAAGCTCATTTAACTTTGTTTCCGAGCTGCCTAATAAAAAAGCTTTATTAAAATCTTTCAACCGAGCCTTTTTATTTTAAAAAAACCTCTTCATTTTAGCTTTCGATCCAAAAATATATACATTTCTCAAAAAAAAAATGTATATATTATTGGATTGCTTGAGAGCTTTTTCCATCCCCAATGTACCTTTTCATTTTAATTGCCTTGAGTTAAAAAAATATATTTCCAATGAGTTTGAGCATTCTCTATATAGCACACAGAGAAAAATTTAGCTATTTGCTAACTGAAATTCGGCTACACCCCGCTCAAATTCGGTTATTATGAATTTCAGTCGGTTGGTACAACTGAACATTAGTTTTCACAACAAAGTGCGATTAATGCAACAGAATTTTAGTTGTAACTCCCAAATTTTTCAGAAATCTAATGAATTTATAAGTTGTTACCTTTAAAATACACTCTTCAATTTGGTTGGCACTTTTTTCTCAGTGTGTCTTTGTTATGGCAGCGCACCCCCAAGAACTACGGACCTCGGTATTAAATATTTGGATACATTGCTCGACGCATTTAAATAATTTAAAGCCGATAATAACTAAAAAAATCAGCTATGACCTTTCCAATTATGTTTGATGCTCTTTCTGTAGGTTTTTAATAAGGAACAGGAGAAGGCGCTACTCGAACACATGGTATAGTGCACCAAAACACTATTATGCTTTGAGCATCATTGAATTACTGGCATATGAGTTTGCTCTAAAACTTGATGTCAAATATCCAAGAAGCCACGAGTGCAAAACAGTAGTTCACGAGAAATGTGATTCTGATGATGACTTGGAACTAATCTATACTAGGGTGTCCCATTCAAAAAAAAATTTTGGGGATCATTCTTAATTTGAATACTCATAAGGCTAAGAATTTTTGAGAGTTTTTTCAGATTTTTCGGAGGTGGTTTAGAGGTCGCGCAAATCGATTTTTTACCAAAAATCGAGCTTTTTGGGCTTTTTTTGAATTTTGCTTGAAAATTGGTAAAAAATCGATATTTATTCAGCTTCTGAGTCAATATTCTTATAGAAAATTTTCCGATCTTTAATTATATGTGCATAAATAATATGTTTCGGCAATGATTTTGCACATTTTGACAATTTAATAACGGTTTTTCGTAAATTTTCAACAAATATGGAAAAGATTGCTTTATAACTTTTAAAATTTGTATAAAGACTAAAAAAAACTAATGATGCAGTTTAATAGATTATTAAGTTTTAAATTAATTAGCAGAAAAAAAATGAATTTCCTCTCACTGTCTCGAGTTATACCCTTTTAAAGCTTTGTACACATTGTATGAAATGTATAATAATATAAAGGTGTGAACCAGGTTTAAAATTGGTTTAAACTTTAAATAATTGGATTTAGAAAATGTTTTTACAAATAAAATAATAGTTACTTACCACTCATACATAACAATTATATTAAAAACAAGGAAAACTAGATTTGTTATAAATCATTTATTAGAGTTCTTGCGATGCTGCTCTACCCCCTGCAGTAAACTCTGAAAGTCTGTTTCAGAAGTTGTGATATTGATATAAACTATTAGCCAAGGCCACACCAGGTTCTGCGACATCGTTTACAACTTGCAATTGTTGAACTTTGTGTTTTGTTTCCTGAAATGATTTGTTGTTTTCCTCCCATTTTCTGGATCCTTTGTAAAAAATCAGTAGAAATGTTGCAGGCTTCAAAAAAAAGTTAGGCTGGCTTTTGTAATAAAACACTGAATTTGTTTATTTTCAATCATGTCTTCTGTTAAATTTCCTTTCACTGATTCATTGTTATTACTTGGTTCATGTAGGGTTCTAAGCAATAACGCAAAGTTTTGGTATCTATACTAGTGTGGTCCCATTCAAAAAAAAAATTTTGGGGATCATTCTTAATTTGAATACTCGTAAGGCTAAGAATTCATATATATTTATATTTATATTTTATATATATAGAGATTGCCAATTACCGGAAGAGGGCTCTAGCATAAAAGCTTTTATCTCAAGCCATAAAATTTTATCTCAATCTAGAGCAAGCGTCTTCCACTTATCAGTTTACAAAAATTTTAGTTGTATTGTGACTTGTTATCTCTAAACATATAGACTATCTTCCAAAAAATAGGGTTGAAGTTCCCCCAAATCCAATAAATCATGAATTTTAGTTCGAGCCATATCAGTGCCACCTAGTGATAACGGCTTTTTGGCTACTTTTTTTTGCTGTCCACAACTTGACAACACTTAAAACTAAGCTTTGACATACAATAAATAAATTTTCAAATCTCATAATCTAAAGTTTACAACAAATCGGATGCCCAAATCTTATAGTACTAAAAATTTCATACAATGGGTGCAAAGCTTTAAAAGGGTATAACTCGAGAACGGTAAGAGGAAATTATAATGTTTTTTCTCCTAATTTATTTAAAACTTCATAATCTTTTAAACTGCATCATTAATTTTTTTAGTCTTCATACAAATTTTAAAAAGTTATAAAGCATTCTTTTTCATATTTGTTGAAAACTTACCAAAACTGTTATATAATGTATCAAAAATGTGCAAAATCCCTGACGAAACTTATTACTTATGCACATAAAATTAAAGATCGGAAAATTTTCTTTAAGAATATTTACTCAGAAGCCGAAAAATTACCGATTTTTTAGCAATTTTCAAGAATAATTCAATAAAAGCCCAAAAAAAGCTCGATTTTTGGTACAGAAATCGGTTTGCGCGACCTCTAAACCACTTCCGAAAAAGTCTGAATTAAAATTGCGAAAAAATACTTTACCTTATAAGTAAGCCAAATTAAGGAAAGATCTTCCGAGAAAATCCAATTTTTATTTTTTTTGGGACAACCTAAT